>JARQOC010000011.1:152866640-153131640 GCA_033576535.1 Allobates femoralis | reverse complement strand
TTGTGGCCGAGCCTCTGGTTCTATTTTCGGCCACCGACTCGCAATGGCCGCTTCGCGGCCATCGCTCGTACGTGGTGACGTCAGCGGCTCGCAATGGCCGCTACGCGGCCAATGCTTCGCCGTGATGACGTCACAATAGTGACAAAGCCACGGCACGTTTTCGGGGGCCGACACGAAAATGCCTACGGCAATTATATAGTAGATTACCTGTAAGCACTTTCAGATTGTCTGAGGCCTCTTATTGTGACAGTACGTCTAGGACACAATGAGTGACTGGTAGAAGGATCAAAAATAACACTAGCGCTCAAGATGGAACGGATAATAATATAAAGATATAAAGAAAAGTGGGCAAAGCCGCAGGTAGATTAGAGGCCTCGTGTTATGGTCTATGACAGGGTGAAAAACAATACAATAAATACTACTACTTCACGAATACCCCTAGAATTGAGCTGAAATATATACCATATACTAATTACGCAGAGAATGTATGACTAAGAGAAAAGTATGATTTAGAAATGGGAAGTTACCTGATGGGTAATGTATAACTTGAAAAAGAAGGATGATGGACACTTTGATAGAAGGTCTCAACATAGGTAGATTGCTGAATTTCTTAAGTATACAAAAAAATCCCCAAAAGACAATGAACCATATATAGCTTCTATACTGATATCTCTCAAAAATCTACAAAATGATAACACTAGTGTACACTGTATGTACTGTATGATCAAGCTGGTTACCTGGTTAATTGTTGGAGGGATCCCAAATAAGAGATGATTGACATATGGACAGAGGGTTCACACAAATCAGAGATGCTGGAATCAGTGTGTATAAAAATCCCAGAATATACAGTCAGTGTTGCAGTTGCTTCTGGTTAATATGAGTATGCCAATGAATAAGTCATGGAATATTATAGAAATCTTAGTGGTATAGCATGAAAAAGTATATATCTATATAATTACCTTGTCCCATCCATCATCCATTTCCACCCTGATGTCCTATCATGCGTTGGCAGCAGCCATATTTGTACACGCGAGTGATGGGTGTGCAAATATGGTGCCCGCTGGTGGTACTGTCCCATTGCGCATTACCACCAGTGGTGCCACTGAAGCCCAAAAGCGATGACGCCTGAAGCTGACCCAGGAACCCACCTGGGTGTCCAAAGATGGTGGCAGCCTGAGTTACTACACCTAAGCATGCCAGGTAAGCGCAGACCCAGTTACTCATGCTGCCGCCATCTTTGGACACTTAGGTATACAAAGATAGCAGCAGTGTGGTGCACGCAGGGCATAGCGCACAAGGGCGCCAGAGGGAGCACACTGGAGGCATAAAGAGCGAGCAGGGGGCAAGAGACAGCGCACAGTGGGGCAGTTTCATACCTGTGCTGCCGTTTGTCACTTCCAGCATCCGGATGTCCTGCTGTTGCATGCCAAGTGATGGATGTGCTAGTATTTCATCTACTAGCAGAACTGACACGTTGCGCAGTACCGCCAGTGGTGCCACAGCTACCTGAAACCGCCATCCCCCACAGTCGACGACAGTGTCACATCACCGTACATGTGCATTTACACAGGCGGCCACCATCTTTGGACACCTGAGTATACAAAGATGGCAGCATGGCCCGGTGCACAAATGCGTATTTACTCACGCTGCGCCGCCATCTTTGGACACCACAGGGAGGAGAGAGCACAAGGTGGAGAGACAAACCACAGGGGGTCGAGTACACGGGGTGCAGAGAGCACATAAAACGCTATGGAATTAATAGCACTATATAAATGAATAAATATTGTTGTTATTATTACATAGGGGCAGGGGTGAGTGCACAGGGGGCCGAGAGAGTGCACATGGGGCAGAGCCCTCACACATGGGGGAGACAGCTCAAAGGAGAGAGCACAAGGGTAGAAGACTGCACACAAGGTGAGGGCACACGGGGGAGAAAGACAGCATACAGGAGGGAGACAGGTCAAAGGAGGGAGCATATAGGGAAGAAGACAGCAAAAGGGCAGAGAGACAACACACGGGGAGAGACAACCACCGCCCCTAGCACCACAGAGCTGTTCCATCGTGACATCAACGCCCTCCCGATGCTATGGCATCGGGTCCCCATCTAGTAGACATATAAATATGAGACTGAGACTGAAACCTCTATATTCATAATAAAACAGTACACTTATTGGTGAATATAGAATCTTTAGTATCATATTTATGTCTATATACTTTTTCATGCTACAACCTAAGATTTCGATGGTATTCCATGATTTATTCATTCTGAAATGTGAGATAATGCGCAATAGGGTCTTCTCTCTCGGACAAGAGGTGAAATAAAACTTAGTGAAATCTGTTCACTTGATATGGTTGTGCAACCCACAACCAAGTATGATAGCTCGAAAAAACAGCTGCTGCACGGTCCGCACCTCCACGGGTAACCGCGGTGAAGATAAACTCTAAATTGGAAGTAGTGCCGCTCGACCTGCGCTGCTGCCAAGGACCACCAGAAAGGCAGGATATCTGGGATAAGATGTTGCTTTATTTCCGACCGTTTTGGAGCTGCTAACCGGGCTCCTTACTCAAGGACAGGATTGTCCCTGAGGAAGGAGCCTGGTAGCAGCTCTGAAACGTGTCGGAAATAAAGCAACATCTTATCCCAGATATCCCGACTTTCTGGTGGTCCTTGGCAGCAGCGCAGGTCGAGCGCCACTTCATCCAATTTATGATTTATTCATTGGCATACTCAATTAACCAGAAGCAACTGCAACACTGACTATATATTCTGGGATTTTTATACACACAGATGCCAGCATCTCTTCTGTGCGAACCTTCTGTCCATATGTCAATCATCTCTTATTTGGGATCCCTCCAACAATTAACCAGGTAGCCAACTTGACCACACATATACACTAGTGTTATCATTTTGTGCATTTTTGTGGGGTATCCGTATAGAAGCTATATATAGTTAATTGTCTTTTTGGGATTATTTGTATACTTAGAAATTCAGTAATCCATTTACAGTGGGTATGGAAAGTATTCAGACCCCTTTAAATTTTTTCACTCTTTGTTTCATTGCAGCCATTTGGTAAGTTCAATAAAGTTCATTTTTTTCTCAATGTTCACAATGCACCCCATCTTGACTGAAAAAAACTGAAATGTAGATATTTGTGCAAATTTATTAAAAAAGAAAAATTGAAATATCACATGGTCATAAGTATTCAGTCCCTTTGCTCAGTATTGAGTAGAAGCACCCTTTTTGAGCTAGTACAGCCATGAGTCCTTTTGGGAATTATGCAACAAATTTTTCACACCTGGATTTTCCTCTTCCATTCTTCCTTGCAGATCCTCTCCGGTTCCATCAGGTTGGATGGTGAACGTTGGTGGACAGCCCTTTTTAGGTCTCTCCAGAGATGCTCAATTGGCTTTATGTCAGGGCTCTGGTTGGGCCAATCAAGAATGAGATGTTCAGAGTTGTTCTGAAGCCTTTCCTTTGGTATTTAGGGTCACTGCCTTGTTGGAAGGTGAACCTTCGGCCAAGACTAAGGTCCAGAGCACTATAGAAGAGGTTTTCAACCAGGATATCGCTGGCTTCATTCATGTTTCCTTCAATTGCAACCAGTCATTCTGTCCCTGCAGCTTAACAACACCACATAACATGATGCTGCCACCACCATGTTTCACTGTTGGGATTGTGTTGGGTAGGTGATGAGCAGTGCCTGGTTTTCGCCACACATACTGTTTAGAATTATTACCAAAAAGTTCTGTCTTCGTCTTATCAGACCTGAGAATCTTATTTCTCATAGTCTGGGAGTCCTTCATGTGTTTTTTTGCAAACTCTATGCAGGCTTTCATATGTCTTGAACTGAGGAGAGGCTTCCGTCGGACCACTCTGCCATAAAGGTCCGATTGGTGGACGTCTGCAGTGATAGTTGACTTTATGGAACTTTCTCCCATCTCCCTACTACATTTCTGGAACTCAGCCACAGTGATCTTGGGGTTCTTGTTTACCTCTCTAACCATGTCTCTTCTCCTAAGATTGTTCATTTTGGCTGGACAGCCAGGTCTAGGAAGACTTCTGGTGGTCCCAAACTTCTGCTATATAAGGATTATGGAGGCCACTGTGCTCTTAGGAACCTTGCGTACTGCAGAACATCTTTTGTAACCTTGGCTAGATCTGTGCCTTACCACAGTTCTGTCTCTGAGCTCCTTGGGCAGTTCCTTTTTCATTTCAAAAATTCTTTTTATTGTTTTACAAGATATGAAGATGATAATCAGATAGTTACAGAAAAGAAGAATTCAGCTCGTGACAACCGGTGGAAAATGATTAAATAATTCCAAACATATGTTTAAATATGGTTATTGTCAGATTATCTAGAGAAAGTTAAGCACAAGAGGAAGATGGCATAGTAAATGAGAGAGGAATAGAGGATAGGTAGGAGAATAGGAAAGAGAATAATAGATTGGAGGGGAAGTAAGAGGCGGGGAGGGTGGGTCAGGAGGTGGAGCCTAGAGGATCTCTGTTGAGTAAATGAGGCGAGGGGTCAAGATTACGGTACTATGGGCGACTTTTTGAAGAGTACCCAAGCTCGCCAGTGGTTATTAACAGATGCTTGTGTGTGGTTCACAGAGGCAGCTAGTTTCGCTACTAGATATAGTTGGTCAGTTTTTTCAATTAACGACTGAGGAGTCGGGATTTGAGGAGATCCCCATACCGTTGGTAAAAGAAGTTTCGCTGCAGCCAATATTGTACAGATTAACACAGAGAACTCACCATGGGAAGCGTCTAGGGGTAGATTTAACAGGACGACTTCAGGGGATAACTTGATATTTCGTTTAGTCACATCTCTGATCAGGCGTGTCGTCTGGTTCCAGTAGGGGATCAGGGATGGACAATGCCACCAAAGGTGGATGTAGTTCCCGTTCACATCACCACAGCGCCAGCAATTCGTAGGGAATTGTGTCTTCCATTTGTGTGTTCTCAGCGGATCAGTATACCAGCGGGAGAGAATTTTGTAGTTCTCCTGTACCTTGATGCATTTAGTCGGACCATGTGAGTGGGTGTAGATATATGAAAATCTGTTGAGGTGTAAACTTATATCCTAAATCTTTTTCCCAACTATGTATATAGGCTCTTTTCATGGGTACATCTCTATCTAAAATGCTTTGGTAAATGGTAGAAAGGATCTTAGTAGGCCTAATCTGTCTTGCGCAGAGCGTTTCAAATGCCGTGGGATTGCGGGTAAGTGCCGTATCGAATCGGATGTTGTGTAGGAATGATTGTAGAGTCTTATATTGGAGGAAATTAATAGATTCGAGGCCAGGTATTTTGTGCAGATTAGTTAACGGAAGAAGTGCTCCGTCTGCATATAATTGATCCGCTGTTAGGCTGGCAAATAGTCCGGTGCGGTATTTGCTGGGGTTGTGTATTAGGTTCGCTCCCATTAGTATATCTAACAGGGTAAGGAGAGGAGTCGATGGGGGTATCAAGTAGGTATGTATATTGGTCCATATTCGTAGGAGTGTGCTTGTGAGAGGGTTATGTTGGCGTTCAGGTGATTTGTCACTGCAGTGCGTCAGTAGGAGTGGGCGGAGGGGCTGTGGGGATAATTTGTTTTCTATATCAATCCATAATTTGTTGTGTGTGTGTCGTATGATATCAACAGAGCGTGAGAGGACTGCTGCGTGGTAATAGATTCTAATATCTGGTGCGCCCATTCCTCCTTTTACTTTTGGAAGAGAGAGAGTGCGGAGATTTAAGCGGTGTCTCTTATGTTTCCAAATGTAGGCGTAAAGAAGAGAGTTGACCTTGCGAAAATACGCATTAGGGACATGTATTGGTAACATAGAGAAGAGGTAAGTAAATTTAGGCAGGATGAGGCTTTTGAGGATATTCTTACGACCCATCCAGGATAAGAAAGGGTCACGCCAAGTTTTCATAGTGGCAGTTACTCTGTCTAATAAAGGGGGGTAGTTGAGGGAGAAAAGAGCTTTATGAGTTCTGCTAATTTTTATGCCTAGATAAGTGATGTGCGATTTGGGCCATGAGAACGGATATGTGGTTTTTAATCTGGATAGGATTGGTAGTGGGACGTTCAGGTCTAAGGCCTCCGATTTTGATGTGTTTATTTTAAAATTGGTGAGGGCACTGTAATTGTCAAATATTTTTAATAAGGGGGGGAAGCTTTTAGAAGGATTGGTCATGAATATGAGTAAATCGTCTGCGAAGGCAGCTGTTTTATGATGCGTCCCTCCTAGTGTAATGCCTTGAATCTTTTTATCAAGCTGAATGTCAATCAGCAGGGGTTCCATTGCTAGGATAAATAATAGAGGGGATAGTGGGCACCCCTGTCTCGTGCCATTGTGTATGGAAAAGGTATCTGTTAGGGAGCCATTGATGCTGATGCGAGCAGTTGGGCTGGTGTACATTTTTAAAATCGCCGCAACTAGTTGGGTCGGGATGCCGAAGCTAAGCAACGTCTCTTCTAGGTATAACCAGTCCACCCTGTCAAAGGCTTTTTCAGCGTCCGTTCCCAGGAGGACCAGTGGAATTTTTTGTCGGTTGGCATAATGAGTAAGGTGCAGTACCTTCAGCACGTTGTCCCTCCCCTCTCTTCCCCCCACAAATCCAGTTTGGTTTAGTGAGATTTTGTCCGGAAGGTAGGCAGCTACTCGACGAGCGATCATACTGGCGAAAATTTTTAAATCAACATTTAGTAAGGAGATCGGTCGGTAGCTGCTACACATTTCCCGGTCTTTCCCTTCTTTGTATATTAGGGATATTTTTGCTTCTAAGGATTGAGCCGGGAATCGACTACCTTGCAATATGGAATTGTACATATTCAGCATGTGTGGTTGTAGGATCGAGGGGAAGGACTTGTAGTAGGCACAGGGTAATCCATCTGGTCCCGGCGCTTTGTTGGGTGGCACTTTGACAGGGTGGACCGTAGTTCTTCTAAATTAAAAGGTTTGTTTAGCAGCAATTGCTGTTGTGGGGTGAAGCTCGGGAGATTTAGGCGGGATAAGTAATGTTTGATGTTTTGCCTTCTGGTTGCCTCTTCTGTTTTAGTTTCTTCGGGGCGTAGGTTATATAGTTGTGTATAATAGTGCAGAAACGCTGTTTCTATGTGGTTATAATTGGTTGTGGATCGTCCCTCCGCAGTTTTAATGGAATGTATGGAAGTGCGAGTTTGTCGTTGTTTGATTCTAGAGATCATCAGTTTCGAGGCTTTGTCACCGTGAACATACATTTTAGTGCGCCATGAAGCGAACCATTTTGCCGTTTGTAGGAATAGGATATCTTTAAGTTGACGCCTTTTAAGGGTTAGTTGCTCCATTATTGGGGGGTGATTAGTTTTTTGTGTTTTGTTTCTAGGTCGGAGATTTCCTCATATAGAAGATCAAGCTGTCTCTGTTGCTGTTTATGAATGTACGCTGTGATTGAAATAAATTCTCCTCTGACCACAGATTTGTGAGCTTCCCAGAGCATCGGCGCCGCAACCTCACCATTATCGTTTTGAGCAAAATACTGCTCCAATGTTTTGGTTATGCGAGAATGAGTGGAGGGTCTGTCGAGCACCGACTCAGTGAGTCGCCACGATCTGTGAACTGGGAAGGTCTTGTGTACTTGGGCAGTTCCTTTGACCTTGTGATTCTCATTTAGTCTGACATGCACTGTGAGCTGTGAGGTCTTATATAGACAGGCGTGTGCCTTTCCATATCAAGTCCGATCAGTTTAATTAAACACAGCTGGACTCCACTGAAGGAGTAGAACCATCTCAAGGAAGATCACAAGGAAATGGACTGCATGTGACTTAAATATGACTGTCTGAACAAAAGGTCTGAATACTTATGACCATGTGATATTTCATTTTTTCTTCTTTAATAAATTTGCAAACAAAATCTGCTTTTTTTTTCAGTCAAGATGGGATGCAGAGTGTACATTAATGAGAAAAAATTAAGTTTTTTGAATTTACCAAATGGCTGCAATGAAAGAAAGAGTGGAAAATGTAAAAGGGTCTGAATACTTTCCATACTCACTGTATATTTATATTTATACCAGGATGGGCACTTGAAAAGGAACACACATACTAGGATGGGAGACATTACTTCATAATGGGGAGGGTGGGTCAACTCATATGTCCTTTATAGGATTTAGAACACTACAAGGGCCCATACTTCTGACTAACTTGTGGAGCGTTTTATTATACACTCAATGTCGCTGTTGGAGCTCATGTCTGAAGCCCAGCAAAATGCGATTCGGGCGTATGATAAGCTGGGCTATTGACTGTAAAGATGCAGCCAGTCACAATGTGCTCTGTTGGATATCATTTTCATTCTTCTATGCCTAGATAAGGCAAGCAGCAAAACAATTCCACTAATAAGTATAGTATAATATATATGGTATATTTTCTTTGTGGGTAAATCTTTATAGTTTTATATTTATCTGTCGTCTAGGCATGTTATGCCTTGTAGCCTCAAGATCAAGTCCTTTTTTGATCCACATTTAGTTGTTGCCATTTTTATTTTTATATAAACACTGTTAGGCTATGTTCACATGTTCTGTTTTTGGTCAGTTTTCGCATCAGTTTTTGTAAGTTAAAACCAGGAGATGGATGAAAAATACAGAAGTGATGATGTCTTTCTAGATCTTTGCATGCAAAGGGAGCTCTGTGTTAGAGAAAGGGTTGAAACGTGTATTACCTAGTGGTGCTTGATGACTAAGTTTGCAAAAATCATTTGTTAGATCGGATCCAGCAGCCGTCCACTGCCAAAAAAGTTGCGCATACCCAACATTTTTGTTCATTTTTAAATAAATGATTTCAGCTGGATCAATTTTTTTAACAATTGAAGTCATTTTGGGAAATTAATCCATTAATTAGCCATCTGCTGCACTTTCATTTGTAAAGGATTAATTTTTTGCTTGCCGGATCAATTTAAAATGGAAGATTTATAGCAATTAGGGATAGGTGAACTGTTTGGGTTCATGACCGGGGTTGGTGGGGGGAAAAAACACAAGTTTGCCCATTCCTAATAGCAATCAGTTAGCAGATCTGTTCTCTATAGACTCCAGTGTTTAAAAAAAACAGATCCAGCTCAAATCAGTTATTGGAAATCAGACGAGTCTTGTCTGTGCAATTTTTTTGCCAATGGATAGCTGCTGGATCTGTTCTAACGGATAATTAATTGGCGTGTGAACTTAGCCTAAGCAGGTCACTCCAGCCAGTACAGAATGGCTATGCGGAGCATTGGCAGTCTCTGGTTTAGTGGTGGCCGACTTTGTGGAAACACTTGCTGGAGCTTTAGTCCATAGCTGGCTCAAAAGGCCAAGCTCAGCCAACATAACTTGTGCTTTATGAGCCCCCAATATTTACCAAAATTCTGAAATTTTGTTGGTTAACAAAATGTTGGTAAATTCCTTTACAGTTCATTATGGTAATGTGGTGGAGACTTTACAGTAGGGCAGAGACGCACTATGTGAGCTGCATGCAAGTATCTCACATGCATCTGACATGAGTCTCCAGGTCCGGCCTGTCCGCTGCCTCTTTGAACACAAGTGCGTCAGCTGATCGTGTTACTATGCAGCCTCACTCTTGTCCAGAGAGCCTTTGGCCGGGCCAGGTGACTCATGTGAAATGCATGCGAGACACTCGCATGCAACGTGCATAAATGTGTATCTGCCCGTAGAAAAATGGTAGGACATTTTATATTCATAACATTTTCTTGAAATCAAACACAGAATAGAAGGTCAACTTAGATTATAATGATTTTTCTGTGTAAGGACCTGGAAGGAAAGAAAAGGAGTGAAGGGGAAGGAATAAATAGTACATTTTGTTCCATTTTGTTGTGGCTGAATAAACCAATGGGAAAATAATTGAGGATTGAGGGGAAAGGAGAGGAAAGGACAGTGAAGGAAGGAAAATGGGAGATAATGTTTAAGAAACAAAGTATCAACATTATTGACAATTTATACAAAAAGAAACAAAATGAATAGCCTAAGTATGCAATTAATTATGTACACAGGACATTTTAATGACAATCATTATTAGTTATTTAAATATTTTCTTAATTTTTTGCATTTAGGAAGGACAGGATCTTTTTTTTAAGTAGAAATGCAAAGTTGTTCATATCTCTCATATACATTAGTTTATTTTTACAAAAAGCTGCAATACTCCCAGCTGTATGTTTTGTCTTTGTTGGAGTATCAGGGCACCACATAGGAATTCAGAAATGTATGCATTTGTTTTTTTAGATGCACAACAAACTTTCTACCGTATCTTGATTTCTATAAAAATTCAAGAATGCGCACATAGGGTGATATCTTCTTTGAAGAAGGACAAAAGGTTATACAAAGAGGCTGCTCACCTGATGTAGTTGTGAAAACCCACAACTGGTAATGATCGCTCAGATACAAGTAGCTGCTGCAGGACCGTACTCTCCACAGATCCCTGTGGTATAATCAGCTCCCAGGACACAGTACCTCGAGGTCCGCGCTGCCACTTCAGAAAGGAACAAAAGAAGCCAGTACAAGGGAATGTCTGGGTCAATGATTCTTCTTTATTGTCCTACGCGTTTCAGAGTTATCTCCCAACTCCTTCATCAGGACATTCCCTGATGAAGGAGTTGGGAGATAACTCTGAAACGCGTAGGGCAATAAAGAAGAATCGTTGATCCAGACATTCCCTTGTACTGGCTTCTTTTGTTCCTTTCTGAAGTGGCAGCGCGGACCTCGAGGTACTGTGTCCTGGGAGCGTATCTTGATTTCTGGGAGTGTTGGCAAATTGTACGAATCGTACACAAAACTACTCATAATGGGAGGCTCCTAGCTCCCAATTTACCCTAGCTATTTCTGAGCCAAGGTAATAAAACTGTGTTTTTTGAATGTTTGCTCTGTGCAGCTCTTCCAACCAACCACAATACTCACTGTTTTACCACTGGGGTCTGGAGAGCATCTAAATCATCTGAAAACATTAAGCAAAAGTGACAATAGTTTGTGAGCAATAGTTCTCTACAAGAGCGTGGCAGACCAAAATGTATAGATCGTGAAGATGGCCAGTGCCATGTGCAGATAACCAGCCCTACACCATAATGTTCCCACCACCAAACTTCACTGTTAGCATGGTGTTTTGGGGTGATATGCAGTGCCTTTTGACTTTCAAACATGGTATGTATTATGGCATGCATAGAATTCAATACTGGTCTCATCTGACCAGACTGTATTCTCCCAGTATTTCACAGGCTTGTCTAAATGTTGTTGAGCAAGCTCTTGAGCAAGTGGAGTCTTGTATGGTGATTTTGCTTGCATGCGATAAAGGTTGAGTGCATTAGTTATTGTTTTCTTTGAAACAATTGTACCTGCTGATTCCAGGTCTTTCTGTAGTTCTCCACAGATGGTCCTTGGCTCTTGGACATCTCTTCTGATAATTCTTTTCACTTGTAATGACCAGAGGTCCGTACTAGATCCAGTGAGTCACAGAAACAGAGACGGAGGCAGAAGCAACATAAAATACTTGCTTTTACTTGGGGAAACAGATGGAAAGTTTAGAGTAAGATGCACAGATATGTTATTTCCCCAGAAATAGATAAATTATTTACATACACCCAGCATCAAGCTAGGGGTCGGTGTGTTACCTTAATGTTCCTCCTCAGTGTGAGGAGACAATGCCAAAAATAAATTTACCTAAAATCTATACAGAAAAATAAGCGATTTACTACACACAGCAGCAGGACAGGTGTAAATCAGATGGATGCAGTTTAGTGAGGATCACTGAAATAACACACCGATTTACAATCTTATCAACTCTATACATACAATACATATAAACCCAGTGTACATATATGTACATATATATTTATATATCTGATCTGTTGGATACCCGGGTACCTTATCTAATAGTAAAGTTTAGTCCAGTTACAGTCTGTACAGGCCTGGGGAAGTACTGTTAACGCAGTCACTTCCAATGGTCTTCAGCGCCAAAAATGAAAAATAAATAAAACACAACTGTAGTAAATAGGAATATTGTGTTCTCTTGTCTGAAGGGGGGTCTTAGTCTCTGTAGCTGTTTGGGAGGCCAAGTGTGTTCACCTAGAGACACCACACCGAGGCCTGCAGTCTCACAGCAGAGATTAAGTCTTTTTCTCTCACAGTATGGCCGACCCGTCTCCTCTAATGCACTCCTCTCCTGGTAGTAGTATACTCGCTTCTTAGCAGGGAATAAGTCTTTGGTCCCCTCCAGGGGCTCTGCTGTCCAGTGGATCAGTGTCCGGTCTCAGCTTTATCTGGCTCAGACTTCTCCACAGCCACTCTCCTCACAGCACCTCTGGAGACTAGTTTACCTCAGCCCAAACTGCCATAAAGTCCTCCCTGTCTCCGTGACAACCTCCTCAGCTGACAGCCCCCACCTTTTTATTCAGGAAGTAAATTTTTACACACTCTTACACACTACTCTGTCTGAAATCTTGCGGGGAGCACCTGTGGTTGTGGTTGGTTTATGGTGAAATTATGTTCTTTTGACTTCTAGATTATGACCCCAACAGTGCTCACTACGCTGCTGCTTTTCACCACATCATGTGCATGAGATTTCAATCTAAACCAAAAATTGTCAATTTATCCACGAATATTCCCTAAAGGTGGCTGTATTTATTGTTACCAAAACATTTTACCAATTGGTTTTGTCAGATCCCATGTAATGATCTCTACATTTTAGTGCACAGAATCACTATGTGGACTAGATTACAAAAAATAAAATGATCCTGCCTCTTCATATTGGCTATGTAAAAAAAGAATTACTGACCTTTCCCCTTTTTCATTTAGAATTGATTAGATTTTGAATTTTTAAGCTGTATTTTCCCCCTGTAATCTTCACATCCAGTTTGGCTTCCTTTTGACACTAGTGCACAATAGTATTATAGGTCTATAAAACGCTCTTGTAACCGTGCAGTTTATGCTGCCTCCAATTCCATGCACTTTATTAGCGCCTAACCGCTCAACACTGCACTTCTGGCTATATCTGCCCTGGACACAAGGCTGCCATTTTAGCCCCCTAAATGGAATTTTTGTTTTTATAGTGTTTGCATATGGATTTACTAAAAGCACTTGACTGTAATTGCACTTGTACATGGTATATACATATCATAATATACGGTAAATATATTGTGTGTATATGTATAGTGACTTTATCGTCACAAGGGAAAAATGTTTGAATGTCTACATGTTTTCTCTGCATCCTTCCTTGTATTCAGGTTGGAGGTTTCATCCCTGCAGAGCGGATAACAGCCGCTCCTATCTGTGCAAAGTGTCTTGAAAGCAATCAGTTTTGTTGTTTCGGTAACCATTATCTCGGCATACCTGGTGTGAGCAGGGCTATATAATACCTTCTCCACACAATGCTTCATGCTGCCATGATGTTATCTGTGAAAATATTTCACAGTGTCCCTATTGACCGGTTTGCCAGACGTCTGACTTTCTTGTTTGGAAACATCGATTTTCTGTGATCAGCCATATAGTATTTTGCCTGACTACTTAAAGGGAACCTGTCACTAGTTTTGTGGTTAAAGCTTTTTTGCTTTGTAACATTTCACAAATGATTACATTGCCCTCTTATTCCTCCTGTACACCCCAAAACACCATTTGATTTGGTCCTGCGCTGTAGTTAAATGAGGCTCGTCCGGTCTGATGGGTTTACTCCTCATGGCGTCTGGTTCTCCTCTCTGCACATTAAAACCATCCTCTGGCTCTGATTGATGGGAATGACACGTCCCATATCATCCACATAGCTGAAGGTAGTCTCATGCCTGTGTAGCAGTATCGCCGGCCACTCAGGCTCATTTTGCTCAGCCCTACTGTGGGTAGAGCAAAGGATATCACTGCGCATGCATAAAAAATTGTATTGCATTTGCACCAATGGTAGACAAGAAGGCAGTACTGATCTGCGATATTTATTTATTTTTCCTCAGCTATTTTCGATCTGAGGGAAAAATTGAAGCATGCTGCGTATGGTGGCATAAAATGCCCAAGACTCGCTAATCCATGTCTATGGGTGCGACAAAAAAAATAAATCATCCTTATGGCACATGGACCATCCTTATGACTTTAAATGTTGTACAAATATATTTCCATTCTGTAGTATAGGACACTGTAAATGGTCATGTAAATGATTGTAGAATAATGGCTGAGGAAGAGAAAAAAAACACAATGCATATGGATGCTCAACAATAAAAAAAAAATGCACATATTAAATATAGAAATGATTTCACTTGTCCAACTTTTCTAGATGAAAATTGGACTATTTTTTTTTCTTTTGTATATAGGGATGTAAGCGAACCCTAAGCCAGTTAAGTAGATATGTATTTGCAAATTTATATATAATAAACTTTGCCTCCGCATATTGTCTTTCAGAGGCCAGCAAGCTGGTTATGTCTTATGTAGCTGCCGTATGTGGTAAAGGAGCTGAAGTTAATCAAGTGAAGGAACAACTCTTGCAGTCAAATCCAGTTTTGGAAGGTAAAGGTTTATATTGTGCTTTTTGTTCTATAAACTTTAGTCCTGATTAAATCTGAATTTGTGATGCTTGGATGCCCCAGACACCTGTATGACGACACTGTGCAAGAAGAACAGTTGAAAGTCTGTGCATATGACAATACATTAACTCTAGACATGGGTCATATACATAGTTAATAAACTGGTTCATAAAACTAAAATGACTTCTGTGTATGTGCTTAAGGAGGACCTGTCACCCCTTCCCCCATGGATGTGAATGTAAGTGCAGCACTGAATGCAGCATGTATGCTGCATGCAGGCAAGGGGTATCTGATGTGTGTGTGGGGCTTTTACCCCAAGATATAGGCTTTGATAAACTTAGTTAGAAGCCATGGAGGCAGGCCCTTGTGCTTGGAGCCACCTCGCTCCATGGAGGCATGTCATGCCCTATGCGTCTCTGTTGCCTCACCGGGCTTCTGATAAGCTTGAGGAGGGCTTCTGCGCAAGCTCATGTTTCCTGCCCTGCTCAGTGTATACAGCATAACACGGAGCAGGGCTGGGAAAAGAGAGGACATCACAGCAGGAGGCGGGACAGGTGGCCGGGACTGCAAGAAGCGATACCTTGCTCTGCGTCAAGCAGCACAGGGAGGCGCAGGGGAGGAAGAAATGACTGGCAGAAGGGAGGCGGCAAGGGCATGTAGACAAGGTGGAACAGAGACACAGGGAGCGTGAAATGACTCTGTGGAGTGAGGTGGCTCTAAGCACATGGGCCTGCCTTCATGGCTTCTAACTGTAAGTTTAAAGCCTATATCTCGGGCTACAAGCCCCATACACATATGGGGGACCCCTTGTCTGAATGCAGCATACATGCTGCATTCAGTGCTACACTTAGATTCACATCCATTAAAATTTGTGCATGGTCTTTTTTGTATTTTTCTTTTTTAGCATTGTTCTATGTACATTGTTATGGTTGTCCATAGTTGGAGACTATAAACATATGTTACTAAGCAATTGTAAAATGTTGTATAACACTTAATTTGTTTTTTATTACCAGCATTTGGAAATGCAAAAACTGTGCGGAATGACAACTCTTCCAGATTTGTAAGTATTTGTTGCGTGCTCACATTCTTGTGTTTACCCTTGTTTGCCCTATTGCAGATGTCTCCTAATATATCCTATTTGTATGTCATTACATTTATTTTGTGATAATGTGACCCTGTGTAACACTGTTTTCTCCCTTAATAAATGTAGCAATAATTCAATGTTATTTTAACATTATATTACCGTGAAAGTTTAATTTTTACTGTACCAAAGCCAAGTTGGTCTGCAGTTAAATCCTAGTACTGCAGGTTTTGATTACAAGCAACTGTCCAGCTGTGTCTAGAGAGCCAGGTGGTGTATTCACCTAGCAGCTCTAAGGCTATGTTCACACATTGCGCATTGTTTGTGCTTTTTGCCGCATTTCGCATCTGTGCAAAATAGCACCGTAAAAAAACGCGGTGCATTCACACAACGTGTTTTTTTACGGGCTCTCTTCTCCCCCAAAATACAGGGGAGAAGTGATGTCACACAGGGGAGGAAGAATCCTGTTGCGGTTACTGTTCCGGTTAGCTGTTCCGGTTACTGGGAGCCAAGAGAACCACAGGTACTGGCATTTCAAGATCGGTGATTGCCCACTCGCGGTCATGTGATGTGTGACGTGCATATGACGCGCATATCACATGATCGTGAGCGACCAATCACAGCTCTTGATAAGTCCTGGAAGGTCAGTACTTTTTATAACAAATAAAATTTTGTATCGATTGTGCACATAAACTCCATCGATACAAAATTTTATTTGTTATAAAAATTCAAGTGATGAAAATTCATGTATAAAAAAAATACAAAAAAACGAGAACACAGGAGATTACAAGACAGAAAAAACATACATTGTCTATAACATTTTTTCCAATCCTGTACTTTTACCGGAGATGAACTGTGTCATGGTTTATATCCAGTTTACTCCGTAACACTGTGGGTAGTTGATTTGCCTTATTTGGGCTTCACCAAAAACTTGGGCCTTTCATGTAATGTAAGGGCCCATGTTTTTAGTGAAGCCCAAATAAGGACATGTGCACATAAAAGCCAAGTGTTCTCTGATTTTTGTATAACTGTGTAATAAGGCTAATGGATGTTTAGAAAACCCTATAAAACCCTTGTACAAGTATGTTAGCAAAGCTAAAAACGGTTTTCCTGATTAGAGAAGCTATAAAATTGACCTTCCTTTGAGCTAGTTGAGAATCTGGAGCATTACATGTGTTTGTTCTATGAAACTCTCAAAATGGCCAGAAAAAGAGAACTTTCATGTGAAACTCGACAGTCTATTCTTGTTCTTAGAAATGACGGCTATTCCATGCGAGAAATTGCCAAGAAACCGAAGATTTCTTGCAATGGTGTGTACTTCTCCCTTCAGAGGAGAGCACAAATAAGCTCTAACCAGAGAAGAAAGAGAAGTGGGAGGCCCCGCTGCACAACTGAGCAACAAGACAAGTACACTAGAGTCTCTAGTTTGAGAAATCGACTCCTCACAGCTCTTAAACTGGCTGCTTCATTAAATAGTACCCGCAAAACGCCAGTGTCAACGTCTACAGTGAAGAGGCGACTCTGGGATGCTGGCCTTCAGGGCAGAGTGGCAAAGAAAAAGCAATATCTGAGACTGGCTAATGAAAGGAAAAGATTAATATGGGCAAAAGAACACAGACATTGGACAGAGGAAGATTGGAAAAAGTTTTATGGACAGACGCATCAATGTTTGAGGTGCTTGGATCACACAGAAGAACATTTGTGAGACGCAGAACAACTGAAAAGATGCTGGAAGATGTTATCTGTCAAGCATGGTGGAGGTAATGTGATAGTCTGGGGTTGCTTAGGTACTGGTAATGTGGGAGATTTGTACAAGTTTAAAGGGATTTTGAATAAGGAAGGCTATCCATTTTGCAACGCCATGCCATACCCTGTGGACAGCGCTTGATTGGAGCCAATTTCATCCTACAATAGGACAATGACCTAAAGCACACCTCTGAATTATGCATGAACTATTTAGTGAAGACGCAGGTGTGGCGCCCCGCAACGAGTGCGTCACAAGGGAGTATTGCAGCCGCAATATTCTCTTGACAAAGCAGTGCAATAGTTAACTCTGAGATCCAACCCAACATACAACACCTAGAACAGAGGACCAATCCTAGGTCCTGGTGGGTGGAGTGTTAGGGTAGTGAAGTAGAACACAGAGTAATCTAGATAGTCAGAACAGTAAGAGTCTGGAATCTAGAGCAGAGCCTAGAACACAGAACTTGGAGAGGAGCGGGGGCTCCGCACTCCGTGCGGGCCCCTGGGCCGTCACCGGTCGGGTGTCCGCACCTGAGGCCTTAACTACCGGGATTGGGCATTTCTACACGGGTTCCCAAAAGACTCCCGTGCCCACACTCACAGCCGGTTCACTGGTACCGAAGCTGGCAGCAGTTCACCTCTGCCACGCGAACCAGCCCCGTGGAGGAGCAGCTTTATAGGAGCACCCCACCACCAGCCAGTTTCCAGTCGTCTAACCAGCGGTGTACCCACTGAGGGACCCAAGGCTCCCCAAAGAATCCAGAACGTACATCATGGATAGGGCATTGAAGCAGCCTCCCCGTACCCGACCTGGTATTCCTGGGCGACGCTGGCACAACAAAAAGAGAAGCTAAGGAGGTAGAAAGGAGGTACACTGCGGATCTCTGAGGAGCACTATCACTGCTGAGTCCACCCGGTCTTCTACTCAACCACTGTAAGCCATGTACTGCCTGCTGGTTACAGTAAAGACCCGTTGCAGAGACTAACTGTGTCCGTGTCTCCTTATGAACTGTCCGTCATTAACTAAAGGTAACCGCAGCTGCCGCACAACATCTTGAGCAGCTCCAGCCCCCGGGGATCACCGCTCAGCCTGTGGGGAGCGTAACATCTTGCTGCTGTCCATCACCCCGGGAGGTTCCGCAGCGTCGGTAGCCCTTACCGAACCTACTCATAGGTGGCGTCACGAAGAAAACAAATTAAACCCCTTTAATCTGTTCCCGTAAGACGTCCTCAATTTTGATCTGCACTACACCGGGCCCCACTACCGGCAGGCGCGGTCCACCCGTGACAAGGAAGGAGAAGAAACGCCTGTATCAACCGGAGTCCGCCGGCCACGGTGAGTCAGAAAATGGCGTCACGAACAGGATACGAGCAGGCCCGTTATCCAACGGGTATATTGTGCTTAAACTGGACTTTATTGTCTACAATTGGACTTTGTTCGTCCTAAAAAGAACTTTCCCGCCTTTACACCATTGGGTCAAGATGGCGCCCAAGATGGCGTTCCCGCCACAAGAAGCCGCCACGTGAAGCCCAAGAGTGAGTCAACCCCCCCCCTCACTGTGGGAGGGCTAAGGACGAAAGGCGCCAAACTCTTTGTCCGCCCTGATTGCTCGAATCAACCATGGGGGCGGATCCCAAGACTTTTCCCACGATTGGACTACAAAAGCCCAAAGGAGATGGGAGTGTCATACATAGACACACAGACGGAATCCTTGACCAGCTCAACCAGAACGTCTTACCGGTTGATCGGGTGTGGTTTCCCTCCAAAGAAGAATGGCCAGCATGAGACTCCAAGACCTGATGCAGGAGGTCGAGGCGGAGGCCAGAGCAGCCATAAGCCAACCGGGTCCGGATCCTGCCCTTACCATAGATGGCAGCCCCGACTTCTGGCTAGAGGCTCTACAAGACCTCCGGGTGCGGTTACTAGAGACAGTGGAATGGACGATCCGTAGCTGGAGCGCGACCCTAGGCAGACGACTACACCATGCGATGCAGCAGAGCCGACCGGGTACAGCTTCTCCAAGCCCAGACGACGTCACCAGCTTCTCGACCGCCTCACCCTCGCCTACCACCTGTCCTGCTCCGTCACCTGAGCCAATAGACTGTGTCATTCCGGTGGAGGCCGCAACTCGACCCGTTCCAGCGACCAACATCGCAACCGATTCCGTTCTTGAGCCGGAGCTCATAACACGCTCCATTGAAGAACTCGATCTTTACCAGGTTCCCACTGAGGAACCCGCGACATGTTTCACCACTACAGAGACAGTCGCCTGTTTTATCCCCGTACCGGAGGCTTCCTTGCCATTGCCGAGGCCTACCTGGTAACCGGGATTGAAACACACTTTACCTGCGGAAACAGATGAAGAAGCAGGCAGCCTGGAAGCCCTGCAGGACGTCCCTACGGAAGGATCCGCAGCACCACCGCCTGTTGTACAACGGAACAAGCTTCAGCATCTCTCATCATCGAGCAGCCTGATGTGATCATCGAGGAAGAGGTCGGAGAGGATGACGACGAGACCCACAGCACCGCTGAGGATTTCGACACCGGGTTCGCTTGGGGAGACAACAAGGAACTTCCTTCCGGGCACACAGCTCGGGTACACTGGTCGGGTGCAACGCCGACACCTTCCCCTGTGCCGTTCTACCGGGTTCCGATACAGACAGCCCGCCAAGTTCAAGCTTCCCGCCAAACCACCAGCTCCATTACTCATCTTTACACCCGAGCCGTAACGACGGAGATGTACGCCAGAGACGACGAGAGGAGTGGCAAGCCCGAGAACGCGCCAACATGGAGGCCCGTGCCGAGGCTCGCCGCCAGCCGCCGCTGCCTGATGAACTCCGCCGTGAAGGTTAGAATTTCCACCTTTAACTTACATACCGGGTGGGGGTTCGCTTGGGAGGTGGGTTTGAATGAGGAGGTGTTTGTGGGGCGCCGGGACGTTGAGTCAAACTTGCCAAGAGGACATCCCGATCGCGACCTATACCGGGGCGACATAATCACCTACGAGCGCTATGCTTGTGCAGATGGGTGGTTCGCTATCCGGGTGCGCCATCACCCTCAGAGCCAGTGACTTTAAAACTTGAACTTCATCAATGACTCTGTTCCCGTTAATCATTGACTGTGTGATCTTGCGGCTACAGCCTGGACTCTAGTTAAAGTACAGCCGACCGCCCGCCGGGTCCGCACAAAGTGATTACCTGTTTCTTTGCTTATATCACCAAAGCATACCTTTACCTGTTTTTCTATTTTAATAAAAGTGTGTCATATATGTATAAAAATGCAAAAACCTCTGTAATGTGAGTAGTTGACGCTTGGGGACAAGCTGATTTAACCAAGGGGGAGTGTGGCGCCCCGCAACGAGTGCGTCACAAGGGAGTATTGCAGCCGCAATATTCTCTTGACAAAGCAGTGCAATAGTTAACTCTGAGATCCAACCCAACATACAACACCTAGAACAGAGGACCAATCCTAGGTCCTGGTGGGTGGAGTGTTAGGGTAGTGAAGTAGAACACAGAGTAATCTAGATAGTCAGAACAGTAAGAGTCTGGAATCTAGAGCAGAGCCTAGAACACAGAACTTGGAGAGGAGCGGGGGCTCCGCACTCCGTGCGGGCCCCTGGGCCGTCACCGGTCGGGTGTCCGCACCTGAGGCCTTAACTACCGGGATTGGGCATTTCTACACGGGTTCCCAAAAGACTCCCGTGCCCACACTCACAGCCGGTTCACTGGTACCGAAGCTGGCAGCAGTTCACCTCTGCCACGCGAACCAGCCCCGTGGAGGAGCAGCTTTATAGGAGCACCCCACCACCAGCCAGTTTCCAGTCGTCTAACCAGCGGTGTACCCACTGAGGGACCCAAGGCTCCCCAAAGAATCCAGAACGTACATCATGGATAGGGCATTGAAGCAGCCTCCCCGTACCCGACCTGGTATTCCTGGGCGACGCTGGCACAACAAAAAGAGAAGCTAAGGAGGTAGAAAGGAGGTACACTGCGGATCTCTGAGGAGCACTATCACTGCTGAGTCCACCCGGTCTTCTACTCAACCACTGTAAGCCATGTACTGCCTGCTGGTTACAGTAAAGACCCGTTGCAGAGACTAACTGTGTCCGTGTCTCCTTATGAACTGTCCGTCATTAACTAAAGGTAACCGCAGCTGCCGCACAACATCTTGAGCAGCTCCAGCCCCCGGGGATCACCGCTCAGCCTGTGGGGAGCGTAACATCTTGCTGCTGTCCATCACCCCGGGAGGTTCCGCAGCGTCGGTAGCCCTTACCGAACCTACTCATAGGTGGCGTCACGAAGAAAACAAATTAAACCCCTTTAATCTGTTCCCGTAAGACGTCCTCAATTTTGATCTGCACTACACCGGGCCCCACTACCGGCAGGCGCGGTCCACCCGTGACAAGGAAGGAGAAGAAACGCCTGTATCAACCGGAGTCCGCCGGCCACGGTGAGTCACAGGTAGCTGGTATTCTATCTGTAATGGAGTGGCCTGTGCAGTGACCAGATCTCAACCCCATTGAGCTGTTGTGGATGCAGCTTGACCGTATGGTACACAAAAAGTGCCCATCAAGCCAATCCAACTTGTGGGAGGGGCTTCAGGAAGCATGGGGTGAAATTTTTTAATATTACCTGAGCCATTAAAGGATCCATTAAAGGATCGTTCAATTTTGCTAGTGACATCGCGGTGTTACACGCTACGATGTCGTTCCGAAATCGTTAGAGCATCACCAAACACGTGACTTTTAAACGATGTCGTGAATGATATTGAAGCGTGTGACGTTGCCTTAACTCCTGTGGGTTGAGTCTCCGGGAGTCTTAACTGATGAAAGAGCATGGCTTGTAGTGTTTGTGGGAGTTGGATGATCAAACCTGTTCCCCAACCTGTGTCCAGTACTCTAAGTGCCCTGCATTCCCACACCCCGTGCCAGAGATTCGTTGAAGGCATTCTGCACTTAGAGCACGCTGTAGTCCTGTCAGGGAATCTAGGAGAGGATGGAATATTGAAACCATATAATACTGTGTGCAAGAGCTTAATATAGGTCTCTCCTATCTTTAGCAAAGAATGGATTTTTTGACCTGTTGCCGCCCCTCTAGAATTGTATTTTATTGTGTTTATATCTAGATGCTTGAGTATCAGGGGTAATGTCTGTAATTAGTATAGGAGTCTGGCAAAGATGATCATTTTAATTAAATGGCATCTTCCCAGAAGAGAGAGTGTCAGATTCTGCCATCTCCGAAGTTCGCCCAATATTTTTTCTATCAGAGGTGTATAATTTAGTAAATATAGTTGTGTCGGAAGCCTGCCTATCTTAATTCCCAGATAGGTGATATGTGTCTTAGAAATATGTAGTTCTAGGCCTAGTTTACTCCATTGTTTCGCAGGCATTTTTTCCCCCATTTCTAAGACTTCACTCTTGGCGATATTGACATTATAGCCAGAGTATTCCCCATGTTTCTGGATAAACTGAAAGATATTTCCTAATTGTTCCAGTGGCCGGGATAGGAACACAATGACATCATCTGCAATGCTATTCTTGTATTGTTAGTGCCCACCCTGATTCCCTCATATAGATCCGACTCTTCCATATACCGTGCAAAGGGCTCCAATGCTAAGTTGAACAAAAATGGAGAAATCGGGCAGCCGTGCCTGGTCCCCTTATGTAGGTGAAATGGCTCAGAAAGGAAGCCTGGCGTGTGTATTCTTGCTGTTGAGTCCCTATACACCCCCTCCAGAGTTATTCTAAATTTGCCCTTTATGTTGAACGAGTCCAGAGTCGCCCCTAGCCAGTCCCAGCTAACATTATCAAAAGCTTTCTCTGCATCTATAGACTTCTATACTTTTATCTTTCATTTCTCTACATCTAGACCCAGCAAAGCCGGTCTCTCTCCCGACTGGCTGCGGCGACCCACCCTGTCCAACACAGTTAGTACCTTTCGTATGTTTTTCACTGCCGCCCTGTCCTTAATGAATCCTACTTGTGCAGGATTCACCAGTTGGGGTAATACTGCTGCCAATGTGTCCGCCATTATTTTTGACATAATCTTCTGGTCTATATCAATAAGGGAGATGGGTCTATAAGAGCAGGCCTCCAGGGAGTCCTTGCCTAGTTTGGGTATGACTTTAATATATGTTTCTTTAGATCTTTCTTCTATGACCCCCGTTAAGCGGATGGTGTTGTAATAATTTGTTAGCAATGGGGAAATATGTTCCCTGAGGGCCTTATAAAACTCCCCGCTAAATCCATCTGGGCCTGGTGCTTTCCCATTTTGGAGATGACTTATGGCTTGTCTCATCTCTCCTTCTTTTATTTCTGCATTAATTGCATCTTGTTGTTCTTGTGTTAGTTTTGAAAGAGTGATTTGTTGGAGGAATTTTTTACCTTCTGCCAAATTATTATATGAGGGTTTATATAATTCTTTGAAAATGTTTGGTAGTATTTCATTGATTTTCCAAGGGTCGGAGGTTATAGTTCCCTGACCGTCTCGTAGTCTATCAATTGTATTTGCCTGCAGATGCCCTTTTGCCAGTCTTGCCAGCAATTTCCCTGCATTGTTCCCATATCTCAGTAATTCAACCTCCTGTCTAGAGTGGTACATCTGTTCCTTCCCATCAATCCGGGTTTCAACCTCTTGTTTGGCCAGCTTCCATTTTTCCCTATTTTGAGTTGTGGGGCTCTGCAGGAATTCTGTATATATATTTCTAAGTTTTGCACTACAATCTGAGTATTTTTCTGCTACTCTTTTCTTGAGTGAGGCCACAAACATCATAATTTTGCCTCTTAGCACCGCTTTCACCGTATTTCAGTACAACGCATGTTGGTTTGCATGTTCCTTGTTGTCCTGTTCAAATTCCTCCCACCAGCCCCATAATTTGTCATTAAATCCCTCATCTTTTGTAAGATAAGATGGAAATGTCCACATGTAATGTGTTCCTTTTATCTGGTTATCCACCAGTTCCATACCCACCGTAGCATGGTCAGATATGACCAGGTCGTAGATCTCCACTGACTTCATTCTATTTAACAGTCTCTCCGAGGTCAGCAGATAGTGTATCCTTGACCAGGATTGGTGGGCTTGGGAGAAGTGGGTCAACGCTCTATCCTCTGGATGTAACCAGTGCCAAACATCCCTCAGATGCCCTGATGACGGTGCTTGGAGTAGCATCGAAACGCGTAGGTGGAAGATTAAGAAGGGGGGTCTTTTACTCAAGACTTTGGAGTGATTATTTCAAGCAGCGCGGACTGTATATACACCATCCCTGGATCTGGATATTTCTTACACGTACTACGTGGAGGTGGAGGTCCTGCAGCAGCTTCTTAAACTACATGCAATTTATACTAGTTGTGGGTGCACACAACTAGATAAGGTGAGTGCACCATTTTGTGATCTGTGTGCAAAGATCTGTGTCACATTGATTGGGCACTATTGCGCCTCATTTTGTCTCCTTTATCTTTCCTATAGTTATGCTTTGTAGGTGTCATTCCATCCCAGCCCAGACAGGAAGTCCCAGAAAGTGTCATAACTGCACAGCTCTCCAATCTCTCAAGGGACTGAGCGCCTCCATGTTACGAATCTCTTCTACAGACAGCCAAGAGGCGTTTCTGACAAAGTGCATCACTCTGAAAGTCCCCTCCTTTGTCCACAGTCTGAAAACACTTTCAGTCAAACCAGGCCTGAAGTCAGGTGAATCCAATACCAGTGTAATAGGGGATGGATAAGGCAACAAACGTGATCAGATATCCCTTCTGGAGCAACATAGTGCCGTTGCTCCCAAGGTGGGATGGGAGATCTCAGTCCAGAGTCAGAGATAGACGGAATCCCTGGGATAGCAGCTAAAGGAATCTCTGTAATGCTTTGTTCTATTTGAATCCAGGGCTTAACTAAGTCATGTCTGCACCAATCTAAGACTCTCACCATGTAGGCCGCCAGGTAGTAGTCTTCAGGTCTGTGAGTCCCAAACCTCCCCGAGCATTCTGTCTACAGAGAAGGGATCTTGCCAATCCGGCCGGCTTGTTAGCCCAAATAAACTGAATCTGGAGGGAGGATAACTCCTTAAAAAAGGAATCAGATATCTTAATGGGCAGTGCCTGAAGAAGGTAGAGATCCCTAGGCAAGACATTCATCTTCAGGATCTTTCATCTCCCAAACCAGGTAAAGCAAGCCCTAACCCATTTATGACAATACTCTCTTAGTCTCTGTATTAGAGGAGTAAAGGGTAATTTAAACAGGGATTCTGGATCTGCCGACAGTTAAATTCCCAGATATCTCAGTGAGGTTTTCCCCCAATGGAACCCAAAGCTATTCTGTAAGATCGACAGGTCCGATGCCGGAAAGCTGATATTAAGAGCCTCCGACTTTGCCCAATTAATCTTAAAATTGGCCAACCTGGAATGTATCCAATTCCGCCATTAAACAAGGGAGGGAGATGACAGGATTAGTGATGAAAAATAAGAGATTGTCCGCATATACGGCAGCTTTATAAGATACTGGTGGGACATATCAGGATTATTTCTAATGTGATGTAAGAGAGGCTCTAATGTTAAAATAAAAATCAAAGGGGAGAGGGGACGGCCCCGTTAAAAATTGGGAAATTCTCAGAGTAAATCCCATTAACTCTGACACATGCCGAAGGGGAACTATAGTGGGCTCCAGTCCACCTCATCATCGCCGACTGTAAACCAGTTGACTGCAAGACTTCTCTCCTAAATTCCCACCCGGTCAAATGCCTTCTCGGCGTCCATGGAGAGCAACATCATGGGTGGACCCTCTGTTCTAGATCTATATGTATAAGGTTCAGCGCTATTATAGTATTGTCCTGGGCTTCCCTTCCCAGCATGAACCCCGCCTGGTCTTGATGAACTATATTGCCTAATAAGGGAGATATTCTATTCTCCAGGATCTTAGTAAACAATTTCAAGTCCACATTGAGAAGAGAGATAGGGCGATAGCTTGCGCAGTTCAGAGGGTCCTTGCCTTCTGTTATGCTTCCGGGGGAAGGCGTCCTAGAGTGGACCCACTGGGCTGTGGTACTGAACTCCCCTGGATGAGCTGGTCCTAGTTTAGCCAAACCCTATACAGGGATTGTCAGGGGTAAACCCAGGGGGTCTAAATACCACAGCTGCTAGTACAGGGGGGCGGCTCGTAGGGTATAGCCTATACTACGGTAAGGCCAAAAAGGAAGGAGGCACCAGAGCCCGGGTCAGGAGAGCTGGAACGGGTTCTACCAGAGGAGAGCACAACGTGGGCCTGACTACCAGTCAAAGAAGCAGAAGGCATACTAACACAATAATCAGACACCTCCCAGCAGTGGACGGTGGCCTGATATTCTGGAGGACGGACAGCTATTGGTCAATGGGAGTGTAAGGTTGAGCTGTGCTGGCCCCTAGATTCACAGGGGAGGAGTGCGGCCGCACCTAGTGCACCGCTGATTAGATTTATGACTCCGACCATTGTAGTGTGCTGATGTGTGAGCCTGGTGGTTAGCAGACAGGAAGGGGACACTGCAATGGCTCCGAGACACAGCACGCCTGGATGCCGGATGCTCGATCGGTAGAGGAGCAGAGGATGCAGACCCAGGAGAGGTGAGCTGGTGAGCGGTGCCAGGGGACTGAATACCTTCCTTATGTATGACCATGATGTTGGCCTTCAAGGCATCACTGGGGACAAGGGAACCCAGATTTAAAGTGATATTATTAAATGCAATAAAGTGTGGAGACAGCAGAGAGACAAGTTTTTTGTAATAGGCCAGGGGTAAGCCATCCGGTCCCGGAGCTTTTCCATTAGGGGAGAGGCGGATTGCTTCGAGCAACTCCGTTTCAGAGATGGGCCTCTCCAACTTCATAACTTCCTCCTCAGAAATCTTGGGTAGTCCAGATTGTCTAAAGTATACAGAGATCTTAGATCTCAGGACCTCTTATTCTCTACTGAGGACGAACTGCCTAAAGAATAAAGTTTTGCGTACAAATCTCTGAATGCAGGAGCAATTTCTGAAGGGGTGGACTCCCTAGTATCACTACAATTAATGATTTGGGGAAAAAAAAAACGCGCACGCTGAGCGTGAAGCACCCTCGCCAGGGTCCTACTAGTCTTGTTCCCATACTTGTAGTAATGTGTCCTACATCTAACTAGAGAGGCCTTAGCTTTATGCATTAACAATGCCATGCAGTTCCTCTCTTTTCTTTGAAAGAGAAGCAAGAGTCTGAGAATCCAACGGGATTTATGGAGGGTCTCCAAATGACAAAACTCCGCCAAAAGGGCCACCATCTTCTGCTCCCTGTCCCTCTTCAGGAGCGACCCATGCTTAATGAAGACTCCTCTAATTACACATTTATGTGCCTCCCATACCATATTCGGAGAAGAGTCTGCCCCAGCATTATGAAGAAAATAATCTTCAATGAGGACTGCACATCCTTCATCCCTTCATTGAGAAGGGAGGAGTTCAGTATCCAATGACTATTACCCCCCGAGGCCCTCCATGGAAAGAGTCAGCTTCACCAAAAAAGTGATAGACTTGATGGACATCGCAAGTAGGGAGTCCATATCTGAATGTTTAAAAAAAAAAAAAAAAGTAGTCTAGACAAGAATATGTATCGTGGTCAGCAGAGTAAAATGTATAGACCCTCTCTGAGGGGTGGGACACTCTCCAAGCATCTATTAACTGATAATCAAATAGACCCCTCCAGATCTGCCTCAGAGCAGCCATAGATAACCCAGAGGCACCCAAAGATGTGTCCTGGGAAGGATCGAGAATAAGATTAAGATCACCCCCTAGTACCAATCTGCCCTCCACGAAAGATTCCATCTGATCGAGAAGTCTGAGGAGTGAGAAACATTGCCCCGAGTTGGGTAGATAGATTGACACAAACGTAAATAGCTGCGAGGCCACCATCCTTTTAAGCATCACAAGCCTTCCATCCTGGTCTGTACGAAAATCAATCGGCTCCCATGCCAGCGAGTTAGACAAGAGTATGCACATACCCCTAGCCCTAGAGTCATCTGAGGGGGAATGGCAAATGGAAACCTCCTGTCTGAGAGATTAAATGGTTTATTAACTGAGTAGTGGGTTTCCTGGAGGAAAGCTACATGCAGCCTATTCCTCCAGAGGAGATTTAACAGTATTGAGTATTTACCTGGGCTATGTAGGCCCTTCACATTAAGAGTGCTCACATGGAGCTCAGTACAGGAGGGCACGACAACACCAGCCATGATAGGACAGGGACCACAAAGTGACCCCTATGGCCAATAGGATAGAGGGAAGGGATAAGACTAAGTTATGGGAGAAAGTAAAACGAAAAAAAGAAAGACAGATAAAGTAGGAGAATCGAGGAAAGAATGAAAGCGTAAAAGAGAATGGGAGATTTTCTTATGGTAAGCTTATAGACCTGGAGTCCAGCTCCGAGCCTAAACAGGAGAGAGGGTGCGGAACGAAACCGTCACAAGGTGAGCCCACAGCACCGCACAAATATAAAAAACTAGGCTGTCCACGGCCGCAGCTAGGGGGAAGGCCTAAAACCCTCAGTCTACTGCAGCTAAACTGCGCTACTAATGTTAAAACAGAGAGTTGGCCAATATAAGAAAAGCCAGCAGGACGTACAAGAACTAGTACACAAGGTGATTAAAATATGATTAAGCAGGCGAGAAAAAAAAACGTCGGGTGTGTACCACACTGAATGAACCCGCAGAATGGTCAGCACATCAAGCGGCTGTTGTGAAAAATATTTAAACCCGTAAACACTTAAATATATAATAAGTATTGGGTATAAGCACTAAGTAGTAAACCCCACATATTGAGGAGAAGAAACCCCCTCCGGGCATCATCACCCAGCCCGTGACACACATCCCAGGGACTCCATACTCTCACTGAGGCAAGGGGTCCCCACTTTCACCAACTATAGGCCCTTACCTCGGGCCTCACCGATGACTTGGGGGGGGGGAAGGGGGGTACTGACCGGGAAAGGCGACAGCCCCCACTGGGTCGGCAAAGCCAGTACTCTCCAGTTCCGATGGCAAGCCAGTCTGGACCTCTATTGGGTCCGTTCAGGAACTGAAAAGACCAGTAGTTCAGAGTGCCTCTTGAGAAGAGTGGTGGAATCCTTTCAGATGATCACATGGATTGGGTGTCCAGCGATAGGTCACCCTGACCCCTTTAATTTGTGACCAATAAAGGATAAAGAGCTCTCCTCATAGCCAACGTTCAACTCGATATGTCCGGTCAGAGCTGTTTCCTGGCCCCCTCCATATCTACAGGGCCGTGTGACCAGGCCTTCTGTATAATGGAGTCCTTGTCAGAAAAGTAGTGGAGACGACAAAGGAGTCCCTGGGATTATCCTGGGATCTCACACCAGGGCAAAATACTCTGTGAAATCTATTAAACTGGCAAGAAGAGTCGGCTGGATGATCCAAAACTTAGTTGAATATCGCCCGGACTTTCGATTGTAACATGTCATGGGCCACTCTTCAGGTATCCCCCTTTACCCTAATTTTGTTTCATCTGTCCCTGTTCTCCTTGTCATCCAGGAGCAGGAACAGGTCCCCCATAGAGGCATTAGTTGCCGCCAGACGCTTTTCAAGGGCCGCAACTCGTTGCTCCAGGGATCCCTGAGCCGCCTCTGTAGCTGTAACTTTATTTTCCACTACAGACAAATCTTCCCATACTGAGGCCATAGCAAGATTATGGGTATGCTCTAGCTTAGAAATAACAAGGTCCAGATCTACTTTCGTTGGGAGCGCCATGATAAGCTCCTTTAGTGCCTGGAAGTCTCCCCTCTCTCATATCAGAGGTAGGCATCTGAGAACGTGGGACTGCTTCTCCCCTCATTGTGGCCATAACATCATCTACCTGGGGGTCCTCCCTCTGATAGTGTGTGGAGGGGACTACAGCCTCACTCATGCCCACCATAGCCTGCTCTCCCTGTGTCATGTCAGCTTGTGCAGGAGCTGCTGTGTTGGGTCCCTGTGCAGACTGACCCCTGTGATCCCTAAGAGGCAGCGGGTGCCGGGATCGTACCTCCGCAGGAGAGGTTGCAGCTGGACGCCACTCTGGGACATCTCCCCTCTCCTTTTCTCTCCAAGGGAGCAACATGGATGTAGGAGCGCTGCTGCTTAGGCACCATCTTGCCCTCCACCTCCCCGCGACGAGACGGCGAGGTTGCCGACAAGAAGCCGACGATGGATCCTGCCAGCCTGGAGCCGGCACTGGAGGCATCCAGAGGGCTCACCAACTGAGGTCGTTTCTTTGGCGGCATCTTCAGGCTGTAGAATTCACAGTGGTAAGTAATATGTCGGTGCGGTGTGTAGAGCTTCGAGGAACAGCTTCCTCACTCCATGCTGGTCAGGCCTCGCCCCCATGACTTTTCTTTATGCCATGAAACTTAAAGTTGTTTTCCGATTTTTTTTTTTGGGCTGGAAAACATCTTTGTTGACTGCAAAAAACTTAGAGCAGCAAAAACAGAATTGTCCTGTTTAGCATCAATATACTTCTCACATGTGCACACATTTCTTGTTAGGTGAAAAATCATTGTTTATATTATTTTTGGCGACAAAATGGATACATTTGTTTTGAAGCCAATCTGTTTTCATAGTTTTCAGGTTTTTATCTGATGAAGGCTTGTTATATGTTAAGCCGAAACGCGTAATAAAACAAGAAATTATTTTGGAATAATTTGCCATCCCTGTGATCCCTCTGGTAGCGCTTCAATTCAAACCAGAAATTTTTTTTTTCCTGCACTTCAACACGAGCCTCCCTTTGGGCGGCTTGCTTCTCTGAGAACAAGCAGCCGGCCAGGAGATCCAAGAAATATCCCTCTGTAGGATTATATACGAACTGCACAAGACACCAGAAAGGTGAGAATAATACCTAAGAGCAACTGTTGCTACTAATACACTGCACTTAGATCTGCGCCTTCTCTTTTCTCCTCTATCCCCAGTCTCGCTGACCTCACAGTCTTTGAAGACACTATTTGACGTTTTCATAGTAAAGGCATTCATCAAATATTGTGGTATTCATTAAAATGGAGCTTTCAACAGAAGGAAGCCAAAAGTTCCATTTACAGTTTTGCAAAAAGCCATGTAGGGGACACAGCATGTGGAGGAAGGTGCTATGGTCAGATGAGACCAAAGTAGAACTTTTGACTAAATGAAAAACGCTGTGTGTAGTGATAAACACTGCACATTACACTGAAAACACCATCCCTACCATCACACATGGTAGTGGCAGTATCATGCAGTGAGGAGGGTTCTCTTCAGATGGGACATGGAAGCTGGTCAGAGTTGATGAGAAAATGGATGGAGCTAAATATAGATTAATCTCAAAGGAAAACCTGTTAAAGGCTGCAAAAGACTTGAGGCAGTGGTGTAGGTTCACCGTCCAACAGGAGAACAACCCTAACCATTCTGCCGGAACTACAATGGATGGTTTACATCAAGGAATATTCATGTGTTTTAATAGCCCAGTCACAGTCCAAACCAAAATCCCATTCAGAATCTGTGACAAGATGTGAAAATTGCTGTTCATAGACGCCATCATCCAATCTCACTGAGCAAGAGCTAGTTTGCAAAAGAAAATAGGCAATACGTCAGCCTCTAGATGTGGAAAGCTGCTAGTGGCATATGCCAAAAGCCCTGAGCAGTAATTGCAGTGAAAGATGACCAGAAATGGCAAAGCATGCTTGGAGTGATACCCTTTTTGCTAACCAGAAAAATGATATTTGCATATTTGCATACTTGCAGGTTCTCAGAGCACAGAGGCTCCTTCTTCAGGCAGGTTTACCAATCCTTCAGTCATGAGTGATAAGCAGCAAAGCGTGACTCGAAGTGATTTATTTATTTGGGTAATAGAAATCTGTACACTCTGTCTGTCACTTCTTTGCACCTCTATAACACAACAATTTCTTGAATACATTTTTATTCCAGTATGTGTCACATGGACGATACATGGATAGTAATAATGGACCGTGCCACTTGTGTGCACGTCTGAATGGGGCCCAGCATGTACATAGCTGCCAGGGCAGTAGAGAAGAAGCAGGATAGATGGAAACAATAATATTTGACTCCTGCAAATCATTGACAGAAAAAAAATGTAATGCGACCTGTTCTATGTAAGGTTTTAAAGATTGTGATCATTGATTAAATTATTTGCTACTGTGCCACCGTGCGTGTATAATAACTATATTGTGCAATATATTTCTCATTCTATGAAAATTGGAAATCATCCCTCATAATCCTCAGAAGGATAGTTGTTTTTGAACCTCCTAACCTTTTGGAAGTGGTCGTCTTAAAATCGTAGCCTAGAACAAGTGTTTTAATGATATTTTGATTCTAAACTAAAGCTAACATTACAGTGTGAGGTCTATGCTCTCCATAACTCTGAAGGGCATGTTACGGTCAAGAAAATGTTGAGTTTATACTTTCCAGGCATAGAACACATGCTTTCAGAAATATTCATATTAGAACAACACTTTTTGTTTGTGACTGGTGGCGCTAATGGAGGGTCATTAACCCTTCCCCCGCTGATGGAGTGCACTTGTTCACTCAAATAGTTGTGTGACACTTACTAACTGTTACTAATTTGGGGATACTGACGGTCATCCATTTACTTTAACCTCTGTAGGACCTATTGGATCCTCTTTGATTCACTTTGTGTAAAATTGACATATAACACAGGAATTCCAAGTAACTTGAATAATGTGTCCGTTTAGACGTCACACATTATAGATTGTGGTTGTTTGGACCACAGACGTTTGTGCGCCTCTGCTTTCTACAATACAATGTTAAGGATAAAGCATTTAAATAGAAAAGAACTTTGAGTTTTGAAGCACCACCTAAACCTTTATGATATTTAGTCAGAATTGTCAGAGCAAAATTCTTCTGAATCTGATTCCTGCAAAGTCCATTGTAAGAATGTATATTTGTGCAAAACAAATGCTTTTCTACTTTTATAATGTTGTTATATTTTTTATAAAATGTTTTTTAGGGCAAATACATGGATATTGAATTTGATTTCAAGGGAGACCCACTTGGTGGAGTTATAAGTAACTGTAAGTACATGTTAATAAATAAAAGTAACCTGAACTGGGGTGTGTGGCATAAGTAGGACTTGATTTGGGAAATGCTGGTGGTGTGCGTTACAGTATTGTACCGTTCATAGACTGTGAGCCCTCGTGGACAGGGTCCCTGCCCCTCCTGTACCTGTACGTCCTGATCGCCTAGATTTAGTGCACTTGTTCTTGTCTCCCTCATCCTCATGTAAAGCGCCATGGAACCCAATGGCGCTATATAAATAAATAATAATAATAATAATAATAATAATAGTATATACTCGTGTATAACCCGACCCGTGTATAAGCCGACCCCCCTACTTTTGCCCCCAAAAACTGGGAAAACTTATTGACTCGCATATAAGCCGAGGGTGGACCCCAGCACAGGTATACAACCCCAGCAGTGAGGTATACAGCCACCTGGAGTATGGTATACAGCCACCAGGACAGGTATACAGCCACCAGCTAAGTTAAGTGTTATACAAGATGTTCACCCCAGTGGTATACAGCCCCAGCAGTGATCAAGGTATACAGGCCGCCCCCAGTGGTATACAGCCAGCAGTTGTATCAGAGGTATACAGGCGCCCCCAGGTACTGTGAGCCCCCAGATGGTATACAGGCCCCCCACGTGGGTATTATAGCAGGCCCCCAGTGGGGTATATAGCAGGGCCCCCAGTAAGAGCCCCCCCCACACTGTGCAGCCCCCAGATATATACAGACCCCCAGTGGGGTATATAGCAGGCCCCCAGTGGGGTATATAGCAGGCCCCCAGTGGGGTATATAGCAGGCCCCCAGTGGGGTATATAGCAGGGGTATATAGCAGGCCCCCAGTGCAGAGCCCCCCCCTCCCGCTGCATTATCTTACCATCCAGCCGCGTCTTCATCACCGCCGGTCCTCCCGTCCATCCTCGCGCGCTGCGTTCCCGGTCTCATGTGACCCGGCGGTCGCAGTCGGATGACGTCATCGCGCCGGGTCACGTGAGACCCGAACACAGCGCGAGAGGATGGACGGGAGGACCGGCGGTGATGAAGACGCGGCTGGATGGTAAGATAATCCAGCGGGAGGGGGGGCTCTGCACTGGGGGCCTGCTATATACCCCACTGGGGGCCTGCTATATACCCCACTGGGGGCCTGCTATATACCCCACTGGGGGCCTGTATACATCTGGGGGCTGCACAGTATTGCACGACTCCCCTGCCGCTGTGATGGGCGGGGGGAGCCGTGCATATCTAATGAGCGGCCCCATGTGACGGGCCGCTCTGTCAGCAGCCTCCCCCCGCCTCCTCCAGCCTCCCCAGCACCCGGACACAGCCCCCACACACCACATACCGTATTGACTCGTGTATAAGCCGAGGGGGTGACTTTCCAGCCCAAATTTTGGGCTGAAAAACTCGGCTTATACACGAGTATATACGGTAAGTGGCTTATGTTAGCATAGTGCACATGCTAATAATACACTAATAGCACAGGTCTGCGACTAAAAAGCTGTTTGATTATTTTCATCTAATTTCCATGTATTTTGGTGTGCTGACAACAAAAAAAATATTGAAAAAAATCCTGGATGTCAGGATTTGCCACAAAATGCAAAATTCTCTTCAAATTTAGTAAATTTTTCTCAATTTTTGGTATTTTTTTTATCTTACGGTTTTGAAAGTCAAAATTACTATTAATTAATTCACATCAATGCATTGAAGATATACAATGGCAAAAAAATAATACTTTCAAACAAAAGAACTTTCAGAGTGAGCTAATAAAACCAGCATCAACATGTTGCAAGCTGAACGAGCGGGCTATGACATGCCCGGGCTTGTTTCAGTTGTTTCATTTTGGTTCTCAACTGTTCACACTTTTTAATCTCAGTTCATGTTAGCTCGTCATATTCAACAGTGTTTCCCAAAATAAGCATTATGGCTCAGTGGAAGTGTATTAATTCGCCTGACAGTTTCTGTTACATTTGTGGTGAATATACAGTTTTGAAGCAACAGCTGAATATTACAGACTTTGTGAAAAAAGTATACTTCGCATATTTCGGACTAAAGCTTGGAGATCAAGATAAAGCTTGGGCGCCTCATAAAGTGTGCAAACGGTGTGTTGTGGACCTCCGAAATTGGTTCAAGGGTAAGAAAAAGCTTTCCATTATGGGATTCCTATGGTATGGCGAGAGCAAAAGAACCATAGTGACAATTGCTACTTTTGTTCATGCGATGTGAAAGGGTATAATTCAAAATAGAAGCATTCCATTTCATACCCCAATATTCACTCAGTAATTCGTCCCATCCCCCATGGCACAGATATACCAGTACCCAAGGCCCCTGCTACCTTGGAATACATAACTAGCTCCGATGAAGGTGGAGTCCCACCTGAACGAGATGATGAATCAAGTTCTGACTTTGAAGATGATACAAGACCAAAATTGTTTTCCCAGGAGGAGATGAATGATTTGGTAAGAGACTTGAATCTTCCCAAAGATGCCGCTGAGTTACTTGGCTCAAGGCTCAAAAGCAAGAATTTATTATTGCCAGGACTGTCTTTTTCATGGTTCAGACATCGTGAAGATGAGTTCGTTCCTTACTTTGCCCAGGAAGAAAAGTTGGTTTATTGCATCCATGTCGAAGGTTTGATGGGTCAATTCAATATCCAATATGATTCAGTGCAATGGCGTCTTTTTATAAATTCTTCAAAAAGAGGTCTTAAAGCAGTTTTACTCCACAATGGCGGGTTTTATGCTTCCATCCCTGTAGGTCATTCCGTACACCTCAAGGAAACCTACGAGAACTTGGAATTGGTTCTTCATAAACTTAAATATGAAGATCCACGGTTGGCAAGTGTGCGGGGATTTGAAAGTCTTGTGCATGCTGCTCGGGCAACAAGCTGGGTATACCAAATGCCCTTGTTTTCTGTGTCTATGGGACAGTCGAGACCAACAAAATCACTGGACCAAGAAGAATTGGCAGCCGAGGGTGCTCACAGTTGGTGAAAAAAATGTCCTCCGAGAAACTTTGGTTCCTCCCCATAAAGTTCTTCTACCACCTCTCCACATCAAATTGGGATTGATGAAGCAATTCGTAAAATCACTTACAAAAGATGGAGAATGCTTCAAATACTTGGTCGCCAAATTGAAGGAAGTTGTGTTCGTCGGACCAGACATTAGAAGGCTTATAGCTGATCAAGAGTTTATCAATACCATGACGCATCCTCAAAAGGAAGGGTGGATTGCATTTAAAGACGTCGTAGAGAAATATTTAGGCAATGACAAAGACCCTACAAACAAATCGTCAGACGAATGCTGAAAGCATTTCAAGCTTTAGGTTGCCTGATGAGTTTGAAAGTGCATTTCCTCCATTCCCACCTTGACAACTTTCCTGAAAATTTTGGAGCTGTGAGTGAAGAGCAAGGTGACCGATTCTACCAGGACTTTACAATGATGGCAGACTACTGTTGGACACTTCAGAGAGACATTACAGATGCTACTCACAAGCGTAAATGTACCAAGAGAAGCCTCACAGGGAAGAAGAATCGATTTTAGTGTGTGTTAGTGAGCTCATTGCAGTTAAAAAAATGATTTTCATGAAACATTTGTAATAAAAAATTAATTTTATGAGTCTATTTTCATTTATTTTGTGGTATTGTCTTATTTAACATAGTTACTTAAATTGTCAGAAAATGTGATGTCCTATGACAAAACGGAGGTAATTTACGGATTCAGCGCACTTAAAAACATAAAGATTATGTGGAATAACCAAAACAGCTCTTGAAAATTTTTTTTTTTGCATACTATAGTTAACTTCAAATTTGTGTTGGGTGTTCTAATATTTTATCCATTATTCGTATATATACAGTGAATGATCATATGGAGTGGCACATGGCTCTATTTGCTTTTAGCAGCAAAATGGATTTGGGATACCAGTTTGTATAAGACCACGCTCATATGAAGGTAGAAAAGGGTATTTAATTATCTATCTATCTATCTATCTATCTATCTATCTATCTATCTATCTATCTATCTATGTGATCTCTACTCACTCGACGGTGTGTGAGGTGGGTATGGGAGGCAATTTTAAGTAAAATGTCCAGGTTGCTTTACTAAGGCTCCATAAAGCGCGCCGCAAACACAGAAAATATATGGCCTTTCAGTTAAGGCTTCTATCACATCACTATTTTTTCCTGTCCATGGGGATCCTGTTCTTTGCAGGACCCCACGGACAACAACAGACAGGCCAGGATGTGAACTCCAGATGCCATTTCTGTGTCCGGATACGTGATTTTGATGGATCCGGACACAGAAAGAGGATCCTAGTGGTGTCGGGGCTGTGATGTCACACGGGGGGAGGAAGAATCCTGTGTTCCTCCTCTGGTGTGACATGCCGGGGCTGTAGTTTTCCTTTCCCAATCTACATACACTGGAAAAGCAAATAAAACAAAACATGTACAGTGTTGGCCAAAAGTATTGACACCCCTGCAATTCTGTCAGGTAATACTCAGTTTCTTCCTGAAAATGATTGCAATCACAAATTCTTTGGTATTATTATCTTCATTTAATTTGTCTTCAATGAAAAAAACAAAAAGAATTGTCCTAAAGCCAAATTGGATATCATTCCATACCAAATAAGGGGGTGGACAAAAGTATTGGCACTATTAGAAAAAGCATGTGATGCTTCTTTAATTTGTGTAATTAACAGCACCTGTAACTTACCTGTGGCACCTAACAGGTGTTGGCAATAACTAAATCACACTTGCAGCCAGTTGACATGGATTAAAGTTGACTCAACCTCTGTCCTGTGTCCTTGTATGTACCACATTGAGCATATAGAAAAGAAAGAAGATCAAAGAACTGTCTTAGGACTTGAGAAACCAAATTGTGAGGAAGCATGAGCAATCTCAAGGCTATAAATCCATCTCCAAAGACCTGAATGTTCCTGTGTCTACCGTGCGCAGTGTCATCAAGAAGTTTAAAGCCCATGGCACTGTGGCTAATCTCCCTATATGTGGACGGAAAAGAAAAATTGACAAGAGATTTCAATGCAAGATTGTGCTGATGGTGGATAAAGCACCTCGACTAAGATCCAAACAAGTTCAAGTTGCCCTGCAGTCCGAGGGTACAACAGTGTCAACCCGTACTATCCATCGGCGTCTGAATGAAAATGGACTGTATGGTAGGAGACCCAGGAAGACCCCACTTCTTATCCTGAGACATAAAAAAGCCAGGCTGGAGTTTGCCAAAACTTACCTGAGAAAGCCTAAAACGTTTTGGAAGAATGTTCTCTCTTTATGGGCAAAGGTATCAACATAGAGTTTACAGGAGGCATTCAAAGAAAAGAACACGGTCCCTACAGTCAAAGATGGCGGAGGTTCCCTGATGTTTTGGGGTTTCTTTGCTGCCTCTGGCACTGGACTGCTTGACCGTGTGCATGGCATTATGAAGTCTGAAGACTACCAACAAATTTTGCAGCATAATGTAGGGCCCAGTGTGAGAAAGCTGGGTCTCCCTCAGAGGTCATGGGTCTTCCAGCAGGACAATGACCCAAAACACATTTCAAAAAGCACTAGTTGATTGCTCTCAGTGTGAGAAACAAGATACAAATCTTGTAGTTGTGATACCTTTTAATGGCTAACAAAAATAAAATAAATGATGTTATAGGGCGAGCTTTCGAGACGACTCAGGTCTCTTCATCAGGCATGGTATGACAAGATATTGAATGAAACTCAAAATATATGCATGCACAACTAAAAATGATTGGATATTTGGCTCAATAAACATTACAGGGACTGGACATTTGGCAAAACAAACAAAACTGCCTAGGAGAGCATCTTCAAACAGGCAGGGCCAGTGGTAATAAAGTCTTTAGGACACTAAATTATAAGAAAACCTGCTGTCTAAGATCTCCATGTCTTTGAACAACATTGTTTACACGTGGTAATGAGCCATAAAGCCATCAGCAATGTTGAGTCCATTCTGTATACAATTGAAGCTTCTAATTAGCTTCGATTCACACACTCTTCGGTGTTTTTGGGATTTGAAGTTACCTCTCAAGATTAAAACCTTCATATTGTCAATGTTGTGTCCCTGGCCAGAAAAATGCTCCGCTACTGGAAAATGGATTTTTTTGTGTGTAATTGTGTGACGATGAGACCTCATCCTTGCTCTTAGACGCTGTCCAGTCTCCCCAACATAGAAAGAACCTACTGGGCAAATGGTGCACATAATTAAATATACCACATTGGAAGAGGAGCATGTGAAACTCCCAGGAATCCTATAATCCTGCTGTGTATTGGGGATCTGTATCCTGTCTCTAGTCTCTATGTGAGTACAGGTCTTGCAGCTCTTCACATTGCATGGATAAGTTCCTTTTGGTGTATCCGAGGGCATCAAACTTCGGACCATGATGTTCCTTAAGTTGGGAGGTTGCCTGTAGCACAGCAAGGGAGGGTCTTTGAATAATATCTTAAGTCGGTCATCCTTGTGTAAGATGTGGTGAAGTTTCCTGGCCGTTTTCCTTAGTACCTCAAGCTGTGGGTTGTAGGTCACCACCAGGGGAACACGTTGGTTCTCTTCTTTTGCTCTGTATTGGAGTGCTTGACTTCTAGGGATCCTTGTGGCTTTACTTATCTGATCATCAATGGAGGTGGGGTGGTAGCCCTGGTTTAAAAATGTCTTTTTTAGCTGGTTTAAGTGTTCATCCCTTTCCACTGGGTTGGAGCAAATACGGTTATATCTCAGGGCCTGGCTGTAGACAATGGATTTTTTGATGTGTTTTGGGTGGAAACTGTCCCATCTGAGGTATGTGGGACGGTCAATCGGTTTCCGATATACTGTTGTTTGGAATGAACCATCTAGAATTTTTAAGGTGGTATCCAGAAAGTTGATTTCTGTTTTTGAGTGGTCCAGTGTCAGGTTTATGCTGGGATGAAATTGGTTGAACTTGTCATGGAATTTTAGAAGTTCATGTTCAGTCTCAGTCCAGATTAATAAGATGTCATCAATGAAACGGAAGTACGCCAAGGGTTTGATGGGGCAGGAGGCTAAAAGTCATTTTCCAGTTTAGCCATGAAGAGGTTGGCATACTGGGGGGCCATTTTGCTTCCCATGGCAGTTCCGGTGCGTTGTAAATACAGCTCCTCACCAAAAGAGAAAATGTTGTGGGTGAGGATAAATCTGGTGAGCTTTAGAACTGACTCAGAAGGGATCCCATTGGCTTCAAGAAACAATCGGCAGGCTGTAAGTCCATCTTCGTGTGGGATGTTAGTATATAAGGACTCCACATCCATGGTGGCTAAGATGGTACTCTCGGGGAAAAAAGCACTAGAAAATGGCTTGAGACAAAGCACTGGAGACTTCTAAGGTGGCCAGCAATGAGTCCAGACCTGAATCCCATAGAACACCTGTGGAGAGATCTAAAAATGGCAGTTTGGAGAAGGCACCCTTCAAATATCAGGGACCTGGAGCAGTTTGCCAAAGAAGAATGGTCTAAAATTCCAGCAGAGCATTGTAAAAAACTCATTGATGGTTACCGGAAGCGGTTGATCACAGTTATTTTGGCTAAAGGTTGTGCAACCAAGTATTAGGCTGAGGGTGCCAATACTTTTGTCTGGCCCATGTGTGGCGTTTTGTGTGAAATGATCAATGTTTTGCTCTTTGCTTCATTCTCTTTTGTGTTTTTTCATTGAAGACAAATTAAATGAAGATAATAATACCAAAGAATTTGTGATTGCAATCATTTTCAGGAAGAAACTGAGTATTATCTGACAGAATTGCAGGGGTGTCAATACTTTTGGCCAACACTGTATAAAAAACAAACAAAAAAAAACCTCTCTGGCGGCTGTCTGGGAACCGAGAAGACGTCGGGATGCTGCCTGGACCCTAAAGATCTGTGATTGGCCAGTAGCGATCATGCCATTTTTGACGTCACATACCACCTGATTACTACCGGCTAATCACAGATCTTTAAGGTCGTGACTGCATCTGGACATCTTCTCGATTCCCGGACAGCCATCGGAGAGGTAAGTACTGTATTTTTGGACTATAAGATGCACCAGACTATAAGACGCACCAAGGTTTTAGTGGAGAACAAAAAATTAGGCACAAAATGCGATTATCATGCACTGTTAAGGGGGAAGGGGGTTTGTGCTGCTGACAATAATGGGGATAATGCCCCATCCTTGGTCCCTTCCAAGTAATATATGGCCTTCCATCCTGGATATGGCCTCCCACTCCTGGGATATAGCCCCCATTCTGGTATATAGCATCCTCCATCTTGGATATGGCTCCCTGTCTTGGTATATAGCCCTCCATCCTGGAATATAGCCTCCCCCATCCTGGTATATAGCCCTTCATCCTGGGATATAGCCCCCATCCACAATATGGACCCCTGTTCTGGTGTATAGCATCCCCTATCCTAGATATGGATATGGGATACAGCCCCTCATCCTGGTATACAGTCTCCCATCCTGGATATAACCCCCCATCCTGGGACACAGCCCCCCCCCCATCCTGGGAAACTGCCCCCTATCCTGGGATACAGCTTCCTTCTTGGAATATAGCCCCCCATTCTGGTAAACAGTCCCCCATTCTGGTGAAAAGCCCCCATCCTGGTATATAGCCCCCCATCCTGGTATATAGTCCCCCAGTCCTGGGATACAGCCCCCAATCCTGGTGTATAGCCCTTCATCTTGGGATATAGCCCCCTGTTATGATTCGATGACTTAGCAATAACGTGAAGATTCCTCAGAAGTCGTTGGTAACTATACTGACCGCGACACCTTACTAAACGTAGCCGTGGGATGTAACTAACCGTCCCCTAGACACCTCAACACGGCCGGAAAACTAGCTACACCTAGAGATGAAAATATGAAAAGCTATCTTGCCTCAGAGCAGAACCCCAAAAAATCAGCAAGCCCCCCACAGATATTGACTTGGAAACAGGAGAGGAAAAGACACACACAGGCAGAATATAGAGTTCAGCAAAATAGGCCACACTAACTAGATCGTAAAGACAGGATAGAATACTATTGCGGTCAGTATTAAAATACTATCAAAAAATCTCCAACAGCAGATAGTGTCAAAAATTACCCTGAGTCCACTAAGACTCGACGCCCTCTATATCTGCAAAACGTCTGTGAAACAAACAAGAATAAACAAGTAGAATACCAACAACACTGGAAATAGCAGATAACAGTGAATAGCAATTTCTGTCCAGGAAGAAAACTTCCCAACTGAGAGTAGGTAAACAAATATGCAGACTAAATATCAATTTATATTGGTGATGCGGCTCTCCTACCTGCGCTGAGCCGCCCAATGCAGTCCTGGGAGCCGGGGCGGCAGAGGAGAGGAGGGGCGGGATCAGCCAAAGGAAGCAGGAAGCTTCCCTCAGTTAACCTCCTCTCCTCTGACGCAGAGTCACGGGGGTCGGCTGGAGGACCCCTGCAGGCCTGAGGGGCCCCCTAGCCGGTCGGGGCCCTGGTGCAGCTGAATCAGCTGCACCACGGTAGGTCCCCCTGCTAATAATGCAACTGGACTTTCTAATATCCACCATTCCAGGCCCAGGGTGGGGAATATGTGAGCAGCTAGTGACTCACCCAGGGGTTCAGGAACTCGGATCCCGGGCGTTGCTGCTGGATCCTGTCACCGGTTGTCGATGGATCACCGCTCATTCTGGATGCCCTCCTGTACATTCCCCTGAAGGGTCCTCCTTGACCTCTCTCACTTTTCTTACTCTACTCTTCTCCCGCTCTCCACTACCCACCTATATAACCTCCCACTGGGAACGGTCATCCTGGTAACAGGTTTAACCAATTAACCCCCTGAGCTAGGTGTGTGGATGCAGGATGAAAGCCACATACAAACCTCCCCCTCCACTGGCCACTGGGATACCACACACGCTTGTCTGGGTGCAGTACCACTTCGTGGCGCACCGACAAGTGGGGTGCCACACTAGTCCCAGCAACCTCTCTGACTACTTGTAAACCTTTCCCTTGCGTGCATTGTTAATGCTCTCAGTACTACTATATGTACTCAACCTTGCTTCCAGGTTACATCACTGAGGATAACCACCTCGGTGATACATATCTCCCCTCCTTGATGTGTTTGATGCCTCTCAAGATTTAAAATTCCCAAGGATTTTTCGACGGATTGTAACTTTTCCACTATCCATAGATTAGGATAATGTATTTATTGCTTGGCTTTTTGATCACTGGGAACCACTCTGTTCCCAAAAGTTAGGCTCTGTAGCACTTACTTTAGTGGAGTAGACGTATGGGCACCTTCGCTACACTTATCAGTGTGAGGAAATAGCTGAGTGCTATACTCAGTTGTTTGCATTGTATAGGAGACAAATTACTATCCTGAGAAAAACCCATTTAAGCATTCTCCACTCTTAGTTGAAGATGAATTCCGCATAGTGTGGTAAACTATAGAAAATGGCTAATTACTCTGTTTATACAAGTTAGTATTTACGAGGGCACAAAACACGCCAGGTTCCTACAGTTAAAAAGATCACAATCTGTACACTCACTTCCATTTCTGAATTTTAGGTTTTGGGTCATCATTGCTAGATCTCACATTATTCCCAACACCCCCTCCTCTAAAGTGTCCTTGTAAAATGAAACACCAGCTATAACTTTGGCGCCTATGTCTCTTCAGATTTCAGCTTTTTTTTTTTTATTATTAGTTGGTGAAAGCTTTATTTTCATCCTGTTTTATAATGATAGAAGTTCTGATGTTAAGGCATACAGTTCAGTTCACAGTAAACTTGTTATAATCCAGCACCTCGGGATCTTTGTAGTACTGGATTTGCTGAAATTCTTGCCTATCCTTTGTATGGATGAATGCTACCATCTGTATATTGCAGACTGGTCTGCCGTGGTGTACAATGAGCCCATTATCTGTGTAGAACTCATGCTTACACCTTCTAAACTAAGATGCATGTGCTAGCCAGTGTCATAGATCTGCCTGTAAACCATATATATTTGAATTGTTTGGTGCCATAAAGGGTTACACATATTTATGACTGGTCTGTACATAGCACACATGTAGATGGATGTAGGTTTAATATATGGTTTTAGTGTGAACTATGGCGGCAGGAAATTAATTCAGCTCTGTACACAATGCAGAAGTCCTCAATTTTCCTGACTTTTCTGTGTGTATTTGCTTATAAAATGAATTAGTCTGACTTGTAGAGATGAATACCTTTTATTGCACAATATGTTCAGATTTGCTTCTTTTGATCTGCAAATGGGAATGATCTTATTAGTACAGTTAGATCCATCTCCAGACAGCTTGCCCTTTATCTCGCAGCCAATTTATACTTAGTCAGCTGAATTTTGCTGTTTACCACTCACATGACTGACTGCGTTAGCTTCACGGTCACATCCAGGCACCCGTCAGCACAGCTATCTACAGTTTACTGATGGAACAAGGTCAAAACCAGAAGCACGCAATTCCCCTGCCCTCAAATTAAGGGAGAATTGTGGATCAAACAATAACTGTTTCTTCTCAATATATCCAGATTCCAGACCATTTGATATACGATATATATGTACCATAATGATGCACATCTAGGTGCTCTTATACAAAACTATGCTTCAATGGCATAAAAGCACATTTGAAACCAGTTTGAGGTTAAAGGGGGTAAAATGAAAACAACCTAGCTGTCCCTGTAATGACTTTTATTTGCTGGTTTTACATCCATGTTGTGCATTTTGCAGCTCACCTGTCCCTTATCCCCATTAAGTGTAGGGGAGTGGTGTTACTGGTGGGAATGATATATTAATGTAGACCCTATGGCTAGGGTTACACTTGGGTTGTGGCATCCGCTTGAAGGATGCGTTGAAGGATGTATTTTTTTTCCTTGCGTTTACATGACGTGTGCATTTATGTTGCCTACATTAACGGATGCTTAGTGGACATACATGTACCATGTGTTAATGGATGCGTTTCCATTAGACTCCCATGTTAAAAAACGCATCTGTTTTCCATAACAGGCCAAGAACGCTGCAGCCTGCGTTTTATGTGCGCTACAAAAAATGCATAGCACCAAACCATTACACTGTTGCAATGCATTTTTTGCATTGGGTTCTAGGTTTAATGCATGCGTTTTTACACATGTGCACATGAAAAAATGCATGCTTTTAGAGGATGCATGGCGTGAATCTGACCCTAGCCTTTGGTCCCATTCATCAAGATCGGCAGTCTTCACACTAGTCTTGAGGAGGGGATTTGGAGGCAGATGCGTCTTAATGAATCAGTTGGGGACTGGAGTAAGATTTGTGGATTAGTGAGTTCCACTGCATCATGAATTTGATGAGCAGGGGTTGTCACACCTCCAGCTTTGCCCACTTTGTCATAGCTGGGCAAAAACGGCATGTGAACATCAAGAGTCACGAAATATTACAAAATATTAGCATAGCCTCATATTGTGCTGCAACATTTCAGCTTTCAAAGCTTTTTACATCAGAATTCTGCAATAAAATATTTGATGTACCGGACTCTGTCTATCATTAAGAGTTTTGGAGGGTATGATGTCTGTGTCTTTTTTTGTATGGCGTCATATTGTAAGGCTTTGTTCACACTGTGCATTTTTGATCCTTATTTTGATCTGTTTTTTGCTGTGAAAATGCAGTAAACGGATCACTCAAATGGGATCCCAGCAAATTCAAAGGGTTTTCAAGTTTTGCTGTTCAATCTGTGGTTTGGAAATTTGCTACATTTTTCCCTTGAAAAGTGATACTCAAAAAGAATGCGCATGTCAATTTCAGTGGCGTTTTTCTGATCTGGTTTTCCAATGGCAACCATTCTATATGAGGACAAAATCACAACAGAAAAAATGGATGATCCATTTTCTGCTAGATTTTGCTTGGAAAAGCTGGTCCAGTTTTACAGGAGAAAAACACAGCAGAAAAAAATGAATAAAAAATGCACTGGTGTGAACATAGCCTTAAGCTAGAAAGTAGAAATGAATAAAGCAACATTTTTAAAGGATATGTGGTAATGCTGAACATTTTCTTTTTTTTCCTTAAAGGGCCCGTTACACGCTACAATGTCCCAGTGATCTGGCAACGATCGGATCGCTGGGACATCGCTAGCTGATCGGTATCTGATCGCTGGTGAGCTGTCACACAGGCAGACTCCCCAGCGACCAGTGGACCAGCGACATTGTGGAAAAGAATAAAATATTGTTTCCACGATGTCTAGCTCCCGCTGCTAGGCTGCAGTAAGCGGTAGCAGGCTGGTAACCATGGTAAACAGCGAGTATCTAGGCTGTGCACAGCGCTGTCCCTAGTTACCTGCTGTGTACTATGGTTACCAGCCTGCTCTGCTTATCGCTGGTCATTTGGCCTCTGTCACACACGCCGATGCGTGCTGACCAGCGGACGACTAACGACAGATTTATGGTCCTGACCATAAACCAATGATCAACGATCAGCGAGCTGATCGTTGATCGTTGGTATCTGTCACACACAGCGACATCGCTATGAGGTCACTGCAACATCACAAAAACAGTGACGTTTCAACGATATCATTAGCGATATGTTGTGTTTAACGGGGCCTTTAGTCACAACCCCTTGCATTACCTTTATGCTTTTTTTTTAAACTCCAATTTAGCCCCCAGCAGCTATATTTATGATTTTACCTTTTGCATCCTGAATCTTGTGCCATCTTTCCCTCTGTTACTCCAGACTACATTTCCCAAAGGGCATCGCTTTATTTGTCCCACCTTCACCACCACCCACTCCAGCTACAAATCATAATCTTGAGACTTGTGTGCAAAATGTATGGGATTTTTAGAAATCTCAAACCTCTGTGCTTATTCTTTTGGTTCTGAAATCTGTCCTAAAGTAAGATTTTGAAATCTGCAACATGTCAATTTCTCTTGCTGTAAACACGCATTTTATTTCCAGATTTTCTACATTGACTTAAATACTTTTATGCCCAAAATGACAACAATTTTCATTCCTTGAATACTTTTGTAATTTTTGTAATAATACTTTTAAGTACCACAATGAGAAAAATTGAAAATGGCCCTTAATTGAAAAACCAAAAAGTTGCAGTCTGGGATCAGAAAGAAGATTAATCATTTTCTTTTTTTTGCCCTCTATTATTAGGAAATTTGTCATCACATTTGACCTATCTAAATTATTAATATGGGCATACAAGGTATAGACTGCTGAAAAGAATCATACCTTACTGCCTCTTATCAGATGCCTTGTTGTGGATAAATCAACTTTTATGATTTTATATAATTGAACTGTGCCAGTCTATGGGGGGATGTTGCCTGGAAGATAATGCCGCCTCCAGAGCTTATTTTTAATGGAAGGAGGGTTACCTGTGTGAGACAAGTAATTGACACAGAACAGGAGAACTGAAATTTGACTTCTTGCAAACGTCTTTTTTTGCAGCTCTACTGTATTGAATCAATGTTGTAACTCTGTCTGTAAGCTGGAGGCTGAAGCTGAGCGAAACCTGCAGATGTGTCAGTTAGGCTGAGGTCACATGGCCATATAACAAGGACCCAGCTCACATTGTAAAGTATGAAGTGTCCGAGGCTCCACTGACCCGAGCATGACCGTTTAATTAATTACTGTGCAGTTGTCATGGTTGGGTGAGGGTAGATGCAGGCCACTCTGTGCATTAAGATGGCAGCATCGTCCATGTTATATGGCCGTCTGACCTCAGCCTTTTAATTATATAAAACTCTGTCGTGAGATCAGAAGAGCAGAGAGCGGCCATCATACATCACACTGGTAACTTTCTATTTATAATAAGCTTTGGAAACGGAGTTATCTGCCAGGCAACATCCTCCCCATAGCCTGGAAGAGGCCATTTACATAAAGTGATAAAAGATTATATATCCACAACAAGGCATCTGATAGGTGGCAGACAGGTAGGACTTTTTAAGCATTCTATAACTTATAACCCTATGGGCCAGTCACACACCCAGATATCTGTGCAGAGATTGTTTGCAGATCCCTGGTTGCAGTGAAATCATGGACAAATTGTTCCATTTATACACGGCCACAAAATGTAACAATGTGTCCATGATTTCACTGCAACCAGAAATCTGTGCACAATATCTGCACAGATATCTGTGTGTGTGACGTGGCCCTATAACTTATATACCTATATTAATAGTTTGATAGATCAAATGTGTTGACCATGGAACGTGAAAGAGAAGCACAGTCTTTTCTATTGTAATTTTAAACTGCAGACTGTGAGGTTCTTTGTAATGGCCCAGGGGGAAACTTTATTACACTGTATTATTTTAGTGCATTTCTTTCACAAAATATCTTAGAAAAATCATAACTGAAAAATATTACCCATTTCCAAAATTATATATTCCATCTGCAAAAGCTGTTCTCACCTGCTGTTTTTCTATGATATACAGTCAGGAGATTAATGGCCGCTTTACACGTCCCAACATCGTTTCGATATTGTATACAACGGCACGGGAGCGCGCACTTTTTTGGCTGAAATCCAAGATCACATAGGAGATGTCACACAGGGAGATATCGGCAGGCAACACAACTGCAATGTATACGCCCCCTTGTACGCGCGACCCAGGAACGACCATTTAACATGGGAGTGAATAGGGGAAGTTGTTCTCCAAGTCGGTGTTGGGCTGTCACATGGCACGATCCTACCAGATCGTCCATCCAATATCGGGCAGTTGGAGAGCCTGCTTATTTCTCCCTATATTGTTTTGGCATCGTTCTTGCATCGAATTGCACTTTACACCACACAACGCACGAACGATATCGGGCCCACGCACGACCCACGTGACTTTTTATCGAAGTTGGATGACGATATCGGGACGTGTAAAGTGGCCATAAGGCCTCTAAAACTTTACTATTCTACAGAGTCTGTATCAATCATATCACTTTAATATTCAGTTTGTAGGTTTCAGAAAGTGCTTTAGATGATACATTATCAGCCCCGTTCTTTAGTCTAAGCAATCTTTGATTAGTTTGACCTAAATTCTATGCAGTTGCACAATATATTCCCTATCAGAGTCTTATCCACAGTCTGCGTGAATGTTTTCTTATTGTTTTTGTACAAGCTGGAACATTTCTGCACTAAATGTCAGGAGCAGTGTTTGCTAATCATATAATTTATCGGTTTCACATACACTCTGTTCCTTTGTGATCTGCTCCTGTGAAAATGTAAACTGTTGTGGAAGTGTACGTCCCTTATCAGGGCTCCAGACTTTAATAATCAATCATTGTTTCTTCAGCATAAAGTATAGCATAGGAAAACCTATGTTCTACAAGTATTAACGAAAGTGAGATTTAGTGATGTGGATATATGTGGTATAGTGTCTTTAATAAAAAAAAGTGTAAAAGTTATCTATTAACTACATCTTATCAACTCATTCTTTAAAAAGTTAATAAAAAGTTATTTTGTAGATAACTTGTACTACAGAGTGGGCCATTCATATGGATGCACCTATATAAAATGGGAATGGTTGGGGATATCAATTTCCTGTTTGTGGACACATTAGTATATGGGACAGGGAAAACGTTTCCAGATGGGTGGTGACCATGGCGGATGTTTTGACGATGGCCATTTTGGATCCAACTTTATTTTTTTCAAGGGAAGAGGGTCATGTGACACATCAAACGTCTTGAGAATTTCATAAGTAAAACAATGGTGTGCTTGGTTTTAACATACCTTTATTCTTTCATGAGTTATTTTCAAGTTTCTCTTTGTTTACAGCCATTGACATGTCGCAGAGGTTAACACGTGAGGATTGGATAGAAATTGTGTTGATGTCTGGTGAACACAGTACCCGGGTCATTGCAGCAGATTTCAATGCAAGACACCCTACGAGACCACCATCTCCCATGCTGCAGTTAGCAAATTGCTTGCTAAATATTATGAAACACTAATGAAGAAAAATCAGTGTCTGTCCTAGCTTTATTCAGCAAAAGCCCACAGCGTAGCACTTGCCGCATGTTATTGGAGCGTGGCATCAGTCGAACATCCCTTTGGCGGATATTCGCTACTCACATATGGCACCCTTACAAAATCCAGCTGCTGCAGCATCTCAATGAGGATGACCCAGATCGGCGCACTGAATTTGCAGAATGGGCAAAACAAAAATTGGAACTGGACCCTCAGTTTACACAGAACATTATGTTCAGTGATGAGGCTAACTTTTTTGAGAATGGTGAAGTTAACAAACAAACCCACCACTATTGGTCTGACCCTAACCCACAGTGGATAGATCCCTCCCAAGACTGTTGGAACACAAAAATTGATGGTATGGCGTGGTATATGGGGGTACAAAGATAGTGGGTCCATTCTTCATCAATGGAAACCTCAATGCCACTGGATATCTGAAATTGCTACATGATAATGTGTTTCCCTCTTTATGCACTGAAGATGGCACTTTTCCTGAGTTTTCAAATAAGATGGTGCACCACCACATTACGGGTGTCAGGTCCGAACATTCCTACATGAACAGTTTCCTGGAAAGTGGATTGGTCGTCGTGGGCCAGTTGAATAGCCTCCAAGGTCTCCCGATCTGACCCCCTTAGACTTTTACCTTTGGGGTCATCTGAAGGCAATTGTCTATGCTGTGAAGATACGAGATGTGCAGCATCTGAAACAACGGATACTGGAAGCAGTTTATCGTGAATGATAAGAGAAAAGACGGCACTCACCCTGTTTTTCCTTGAAGGTGGATTTTCTTTATTCCATATACATGGAGTAGGGTTACAAGAGGTTATGGAGAGAGGGGGGTGCGGCACTCTCCCTGTTTTTCCTTGAAGGTGGATTTTCTTTATTCCATATACATGGAGTGGGTTACAAGAGGTTACTGGAGAGAGGGGGGTGCGGTGGAGGACGACGGGCGCACTATTTTGCCTTGCTCAGGCTTCTACGGGTCCAACCCGTCGTCCTCCACGCAACCCCGTCCCTCCCTAACCTCTTGTAACCCACTCCATGTATATGGAATAAAGAAAATTCCACCTTCAAGGAAAAACAGGGTGAGTGCTGTCTTTTCTCTTATCATTCACGATAACTACTTGCTATATTGAAGACTTGAGCAACACCTAGAGCAGAAGCTGGCCAAGAGCTAAAAAAATGCCTCTAGTGCCCGGGATTCTTGTACATAGGAACTAGATCTGGAAGCCTGTGCTGCATTTCTTCAGCGGTGTTGCTATCAGCGTGTCAAGAGTGGGTGAAAAGGGCTTGTATTGACAATCCAACACAATGGGCAGCACTATGAACACATTTTATAAGTGGTCATAAACTTGTAAATAACAGAATAAGAGGTAATTAGGGTTTAGGATGGTGCAACAAAAGGATGCAGGAGCACAAATAGTTTTCAGTATATCTTACTTTGTTTATTTAAGCATATCACAACATGTTTCAGCAGATACTCCGCCTTCATCAGGTGAATGGGAAATCCCCAGCATTGAGGGATTTTTAAAGGGCCACAGTAATGACATCACACATTCATCTTAACCCCTTATTATCCTTGCCTCCTTACAAAATTGAACTCACTAAGAATAGAGAGCACTTCAATTTAGATAGATGTAAGGGTAAAATTACAAGTTAAGATATACATAAAATTGATCATTAATCTTTATTTCATAAAAAGTGTTTTTATTAAAAATTCTGAATAAAATATGGACCTAAAAAAAAAGTGAAAACGTTCTACATAATATATAAAAATGTAAGGAGGTCTGACAACCGGGTTATGCAGGCTGCATAACCCACTCAGGTTAGTTCAAAACCCCCCAACTAGCCTGTCAAAACTGCCCCCAGATATAATTCTAGGAGCGCCTTACTGTCTTGTTGTTTTTTTACATAAACTTGTAAATAACTCATGAAAGAATAAAGTTACGTTAAAACCAAGTACACCATTGTTTTTCTTATGAAATTCTCAATATGTTTGATGTGTCACATGACCCTCTTTCCATTGAAAAGAATAAAGTTGGATCCAAAATGGCCGCAATGGTCACCACCCATCTGGAAAAGTTTTCTCCCTCCCTTATACTAATGTGCCTCAAACAGGAAGTTCAGAGATTCCCAGGGACAATATGCTGTTGGTCCGCTCTCCCGCAGAAAACACGTAGTCGAAGGCTTCAAATTATAATACCTTTATTAGATTCATCCGACGCATTTCAAAGCCTGCTATGATACTTCATCAGGGAGTGTAACAAACAGGAAGTTGATATCACCAACCATTGCCATTTTATTTGTGTGTCCATATAAATGACTCACCCTGTAAATTTCTTCTCTAATGTATGACTTAATAATCTATAAGAAGTTAGTGAGAATTTCAGATATCACACTGTTCCTCCCACCTTTTCGTACATGACTGAAAAAGACAATTACTGTCAGGACGAAGTCTGAACAGTGTTCAGTGACAAGTGATCGGGTAAGGCTGCTTTCACACTGCCAAATTGTAAATCCATGTCTATCCGTTTTGAAACAGATAGACACAGATCCATTATTACCTCCCATGTTATCCTATGGGTACGGATTGGTCCTAAAAGGCCATCCATGTGTCCACTTTGTCATGGATCCGTTTTTGTCCATTTTTTTTCATGCACCCAGAGATTGTTCCGATTTTGCGATGCCTTAAAATAAGCGGACACAAATGGACAGTCACGGTTCTGTATCTCTCCATATAATATATAGTAACATAGTTTTTAAGGTTGAAGGAAGACTTTAAGTCCATCTAGTTCAACCCATAGCTAACATGTTGATCCAGAGGAAGGCAAAAAAAACCCATGTGGCAACACTAGCTCCACATTGGGGAAAAAAATTCCTTCCTGACTCCAGATACGGCAGTCAGACTAATTCCCTGGGTCAACCCCTATCAAAGAATCTAGTATATATAACTGGTAATATTATAGTTTTCAAGAAAGGCATCCAGGCCCTTCTTAAATGTTAGTAGTGACTCACTCATTACAACATCATGTGGCAGAGAGTTCCATAGTCTCACTGCTCTTACAGTAAAGAATCCACTCTGTGATTCTGATTAAACCTTCTTTCCTCCAGGCCCCTCATATATTTATATATTATTATAAGATCACCCCTAAGCCTTAGTTTTTCCAAGCTAAATAACCCCAAGTTTAATAACCTGTCTTGGTATTGCAGACCCCTCAGTCCTCTAATAGACTCTTGGTCGCTCTTCTCTGGACCCGCTCTAGTTCAGCTATGTCTTTCTTATACACCGGAGACCAGAATTTACACAGTATTCTAAGTGTGATCGCACTAGTGACTTGTATAGAGGTAAAATTATGTTCTCCTCATGAGCATCTATGCCTCTTTTAATGCATCTCATTATTTTATTTGCCTTTGCAGCAGCTGCCTGACACTGGCCACTAAATGTGAGTTTGTCATCTACCCATACACCCAGGTCTCTTTCAGTGACAGTTTTGCCCAGTGTTTTACAATTAAGCACATGATTATACCTTTTGTTTCCTCTGCCCAAGTGCATGACCTTACATTTATCCCCATTAAAGCTCATTTGCCATTTATCAGCCCAAGCTTCTAGTTTACATAAATCCTCCTGTAATATAAAATTGTCCTCCTCTGTATTGATTACCCTGCAGAGTTTAGTGTCATCTGCAAATATTGAGATTCTGCTCTGTATGCCCCCTACAAGGTCATTAATAAATATATTAAAAAGAAGTGGGCCCAACACTGACCCCTGTGGTACCCCACTGTTAACTGTGACCCATTCTGAGTGTGTTCCATTAATGACCACCCTTTGTTTCCTATCGCTAAGCCAGTTTTTAACCCTCTTACACATATTTTCCCCTATCCCCATTATTCTCATTTTATGTATCAACCTTTTGTGTGGCACCGTATCAAAAGCTTTTGAAAAGTCCATATACACCACATCCACTGCATTTCTTTGGTCCATTCCAGAACTTACTTCTTCATAGAAGCTTATCAGATTAGTTTGACAGGAACGGTCCCTCATAAAACCATGTTGATATTGGGTCATGAGGTTATTTTTCTTCAGATACTCCAGTATAGCATCTCTTAGAAAACCCTCTAGGATTTTACCCACAGTAGAGGTTAAGCTTACTGGCCTATAATTTCCAAGTTCAGTTTTTGTTCCCTTTTTGAATATTGGCACCACATTTGCTATACGCCAGTCCTGTGGTACAGACCCTAATAATATTAATATAATATTTATTCATTTATGTAGTGCTATTAATTTCATAACGCTTTACATACATTTGCAACACTGTCCCCATTGTAGCTCGCAATCTAAACATCCTATCAGTATGTCTTTCAAGTATGAAATAATGTGGAGCTTTATGGAGGACGGATTTGTGTGGATGCGTAAAAAAAACGGATTCATGAAACATCCGTTTTTCTGTATGGAGCATGTTCAGAAGCAAGGTACAGCTCCACCCACCCCTATCTCTGGCAACTGATGACGGATCGATTAAAAAAAACGGTCCGTGGACATCAGTTGGCATCCATTTGCACAATCCGTGCCTGTCCATGTGGTTCCTTGAAATTCAAGGATCCATACGAATTTGTACATTTGTCAGTGTGAAAGCAGCCTAAGAAGTTAGGACGTAGTCCACCATGGAGAGCGTTATATAAAGGTGAAGCCACCAATATTGAATGGAACAATATAAGGCCAAGTTCAGACGGGCATATTTCCTGGTCTATATATGACCCACAATGCCTAGACTGCCTGCAGGTGTCTCTACCAGAAATTAGCCTCGTAGACAAATATGAGGCTGTAAATTCAGATAGAGAAACCTGCAGCAGTCTGAATATTGAGGGTCAACATATGAACTGTGAAGTATTCCTGTCTAAACCTGGCCTAACCTCCTAACTGTAAAGGCCCCGTCACACATAGCGAGATCGGTGTTATGTTACAGGTTTTGTGATGTAACAGCAACCTCGCCAGCGATCTCGCCACGTTTGAAACTTAGCAGTGATCAGGCCCTTGCTGTGAGATCGCTGATTGTTACAAAGTGTTCTGGATCATTTTTTGGTCGTTGCACTCCCGCTGGGAATGCTGCATCGCTGTGTTTGACAGGGACAACGACCAGCAATCTCAATACTACGCCCGTGAGTGACAGATTCCCAATGACCTCTGTATCATTCCGGATCGTTGCTGAGTCGCTGGTGAGATCTGACTGTGTGACATCTCACCAGTGATCCCAAAGTGACACACCAGCGATCCCTACCAGGTCGTATTATTGTCGGGATCGCTGGCGCGTCACCAAGTGTGATGGGGCCTTAAGAGTAATATGTCATATGAGTTTGCTTATCTATTTTTCTTTTAGTGATCTTATTGTTCGTTATTTGACTTCTTTAGATCTCTTAGAAAAGTCAAGGGTTGTCAGACAGCCAAGGGGTGAACGAAATTTCCATATCTTCTATCAGTTGTTGTCTGGTGCCTCCGAGGATCTCCTTAGTAAGTATAAATATGACATTGAGGAATGTGCCTTGGAGCTAGTCCTCAGAACTCTTCTTTTTGTTACATTTTCTGTCTGTATTTCATGTGTCAACAGTGGTGTTCAGGCCTATCCCAAGATACCTTTATTCCCTTCTTTTGGTGTTTTGTCAACTGTGGAGTGTATTTTTTTCTGTAATTTAATAGTGTCATTGTTTTAGATAAGTTAAAACTGGATCGGGATTTCAGCAAATACAACTATCTCAGCTTGGATTCTGCAAAAGTAAATGGCGTGGATGATGCATCAAACTTCAGAACAGTCAGGGTAAGATAAAAAGTGTATTTAGAGGCATCATTAAAGATTGTGTGAGAAATACACAGATTATAGAATGTGCAATATGATTAATAAGTATTTTGGGGGGGGTTTAATCATTTTTTTAAGATGTCTATTTACAGAATTCTCAACCAGTTTAATGACCCGGTCTACACAATTGGACCTTCATAAGATACAAAGGCCCAGATTTATCAGTTTCAGACAGAAAACTGCACCAAATGTCACCAAAGCGTCTTCACAAGACATTTTTACGTTTCTTACTTTACTTCTGCCATCTTTAAAAAAAAGCTTAGCAGGAGAGGAGTTAGCTGGGCCCAAGTAATTCATTTCTTAAAGGGTGACCATCATTTTAATATATATATATATATATATATATATATATATATATATATATATATAAAATATATAATATAAATGACCAATTTACATGTAAAATCAGTCTTGAGTGAATACAATACAGACTTTCCTATTAAGATATATTATGCTGATTATAAATTTCTATGGGGAAAGGTAACTCATTTCAGGATCATGTTCAGGAGAATGTGGGTGTCTGCACCGGCTTCTTACTCCTCTTCTCTCCATAGAATTTTAAAAGCACCAACTGTCATCTTACATCAGTAATGGGAAACTATGTCCTCACTGTCTAAAGATTTTACTCATGAATTGAGATTGAAAGATCAAGAAAAAGATGAATCCAGGAGAAGAAAGATGTAGATTAAAATGTATCACAAAATTGCTTACTTTGATCTTAAAAATTTAATTGACTCTTTTGCTTTACATTTTTATCAGAAATTGTCTGCTATGTGTAATCTATGACTACATTTTTGTCTCTAGCACATGACATGTATAAAGACTGGCATATTAGATTGTCAATAAGTGTATCAAGTAAGAAAGAAGACGGCACTCACCGAGGTAAAGATGAAGCAGCGGTGTCCTTTTATTGCGAGGACATAGCACAGTTGCAGGGAGGGGGTCCCGAGGGTGACAACGGACCGTTTCGGGCTCTCGCCCTTCGACTGGTCACATCAGCACCCCCTCCTGCAACTGTGCTATATCCTCGCAATAAAAGGACACCGCTGCTTCATCTTTACCTCGGTGAGTGCCGTCTTTCTTTCTTACTTGATACACTTATGGACTACGGCTGTTGATTGGCACCCGGGCAGTGTGCTTTACGCCATTGATGACAAAAAAACGCTGGTTATATTGGAGTGGTGCCCCGGTCCATTCTGTTCACCTGATATTAGATTGTCAGTCTTGATCAATTTGATCCTTTGTTATCACACAGAGAGAGTAGACAAGTAGTCGAGCAGTCAACGTGGTTGCACTTTTGTCCCCATCCTTTTCTAGTGTTTATAAGTGGTTTTGCATTTAAGGGCATTTTTCTTTGCAAAATTTTTAGAATGGGTAAAATAAACAAAACCAATGGCCACTTTACACGTCCCGATATCGTCGTCCAACTTCGATAAAAAGTCACGTGGTTCGTGAGTTGGCCCCAATATCGTTCGTGCGTTGTATGGTGTATATGACCAATTCGATGCAAGAACGATGCCAAAACGATATTGGGGTAGAAATGAGCAGGCTCTCCAACTGCCCGATATTTGTTGGACGATCTGGCAGGATCGTTCTGTGTGACAGCCCAACACCGACTTGGAGAGCAACTTCCCCTATTCACTCCCATGTTAAATGGTCGCTCCCTGGGTCGCCCGTACAAGGGGGCATAGACATCGCAGTTGTGTTGCCTGCTGATATCGCCCTTTGTGACATCTCCTATGCGATCTTGGATTACTGCTAAAAATGTGCGCGCTCCTGTGCCGTTGTATACAATATCGAAACGATGTTGGGACGTGTAAAGTGGCCATAACAAGTAATGCCCCCTTGCTCACCAATTCCCTGCCAGTCTCTACTTCCTGCTGCAGCAATTTGGTGTCGACACCCCTGCAGCAGTCACACTTCCTTGTGTTGAAACATCTACTGGTTGCTACAAAGGAAAACTAACTATAAGTTATGTGTCCATTTTGTCATTTGTTTAACATGATTCTGAATCCTTGTTCTTTTCCACAGAATGCTATGCAGATCGTAGGCTTTATGGAACATGAAACACAATCTGTTTTAGAAGCTATAGCTGCAGTGCTAAAATTAGGAAACATTGAATTCAAGCCAGAATCTCGTGTTAATGGCCTGGATGAAAGCAAAATTAAAGATAAAAATGGTAAGATAGCTGTCTGAGCTACACAACAATTAGACCCCTTAATGACTTAAACCAAAAAATGTGATCTGTACACAAGCGGACTTTGTTACTATTAAGTGATCCCATAATAGACAATGATGGCTTAGAGGCTTCCTGGAAAGCAAATTATAGCCTAAAAGACACTGCTAATAATCCCCCAAAACAAAACCTTTGGGTTTCTAGGACTCTGAAGCATTTTAATGCCTTTCAGTCTGACATTCCTAGATATTCAAGGAATTGGAGTATATAGGTGTGGTCTTTTCTAAATGACTACATGATGCCCACAAACAAGGGACTAGCCAGAGAAAAAAAGACTTTATAAAGCCTCAGTACATCACATTTTTATTAAAAGTGACTGCAAATAAAGAAGATGAATAAACATGCTAGAAGTAATGCCATTACCATACTAAGCCTAGCTACCGTAATGAGCTAAAGGGTTATTCTCATTGTAACAAGTTATCACCATCCATTATATAGGTGATGCCTTGCTGATTACTGGTGAGTCCGCCTGATGGGACCCTAACAGATCTCAAGAATGGGGCTCTGACGTACCTATTAATATGTAGAAGTTACCATACATCTTGGCAACCACTACTTTCATTATCTATGGGACTTCCAAGATGGCTAAGGAAGCGCTGTACTTTGTTGTCTATGGAAGTGTGTGGACAGAGATTGGAGTGGTCACACGTGTGGTTACTGCTCCAGTCTAAATTTGCATTCAATCTGAGAGACATTCCACTAGGGCATTTCAGAGCTTGATTCTTGGGATTGGTGGTGCCACAATGATCAGACACCTATCAATAATAGTCGATGACCTGCTAAGAGAGAAATAACTTTTTAAATGTTCAGTAACACTTGGAACTGCTATATAGTTTTTCCTGACATTTGCATTGCTGATGAGTTTTACTATATACCTTTGGCTGTCTCTTAACATGTGCAATTTATACAAAATGACAATGAAGTTCTATTTTGTAAAGAAGCATCTGCAAGTGGCATCTGCTACAAGATGGCTTTAAAACATTTTTTTTCACTTGTGTCACCATCATCTGAGACTTGAAACGTTTTCAATTTTCAGGATATGAGGCTATGTGAGGGCTTGTTTTTTGCACTCTGAGTATGCCTATGAACATCAGCTAAATGCTGGCTTTCACAGGAAACCGGACACGACAAGCATCAGGGTCTTCAGCCAACCCCTGGCTGTGATATAAATTCATCAGCACCCCAAGATCATGTCACGAGAAGGGCGTGTGGAATGATACTCCCCATGCTGGCACATGTTAATTGCCACTGTCAGCTGTTAGAGGTAGATGATGGCTGAATAATTCAGTCATCCTATGTCGGGAAAGATGTGTACTATTCCCACCCTTGAGCAAAGTCGGGGCTGTGGCTTACCACCCACTTCCTATTGATGTTTAATATGTCCAAAGGCAGGGAGAGGAAAACCAGCACTGATTGGGCACAGGGCTCTAGTGACGTAGTAATGTCATATGAGCCTCGAGAGAGTGAGTTCCAATAGTGCTGCAACAACTCCGGAAGTGAGTATAAGTGATTATAAGTGCTGTTATTTTATTTTAGAGGCAAACACTCTATGAATGGGTTCTTATATTAGTGGACAACCCTACACGCACTCTTTGATTTTCGGGTTTGAATGTAGGCATAGCTATTCACACATATGCACCACTGTTAAATTAGGTGCATCTTCCAACTGCTTCTATAAAAGCACCCCATACATTTAAGATAACTGTTAGACAGCCACTTGGCTTAAGGCTATCTCGTCTGACTGGCCATGTGCTCCTGTGCTCTCTGTGGGAGAGTTGCTGTCAGACATTTCTGGTGTAGGCATGTCCTGAAAAATAAATTAATTTGCAGTCTGAAATCTGACATGATGTATTGTTAACTCGCCCTACAATATCTGTGGGACGTCTCCATGTACATTAGACTATTGGCCAAACCCATCAATATCGGTAGGCTTCAGTTGTAGTTAATCTAAAGTCTATGGGGCCTTACATTTTGGTTGTCTAACTTTGTTCAGTATTAGTCAAAACTAATGTGTGTCAGCAGGAAAAAACCTAAAAGGGGAAAATGTTATCAGTATTTTTAACTTAACTATGGAGTTCCCCTTGGCGTGCTTGAACAAGCTGTAACCACTAGCTACATTATTGGTATACATACCCTTTGTTTAGGTTTGTAAGGTACTTTACAGGTAAAACTTTAGAAATCCTTTTCTTCTGCAACTATTATTTTGCATAAGTAATTAATTTGTTAAATAATAATCTCTTTGTATTCTTATTAACGCCTAGAATTGAAAGAAATCTGTGAACTGACGGGCATTGACCAGAGTGTGCTAGAAAGAGCTTTCAGCTTCCGAACAGTGGAAGCCAAGCAAGAAAAAGTCTCCACAACACTCAATGTTGCCCAGGTTAGTTATTAACTAAAGTTTTGCATTTGTTTAAAAAGCAGCACAGATAATTTGACTACCTGCTTTTTCTTTTTTTGTTTATAGCAATCAGCTGCAATGTCAAGGACATGGCAGTGCTTTTATGTTACTTCCCTATTCTAGATGACTGCTTTAGTGTGCTGTAAGATTGCTGTATCAATAAATGCCCAGTTTTCAATGCAGAACTACTGGTATATAATAATGCCCCAAATCAAAAGATTATTAAACTTAAAATTTTTCATGTTGCTTAGATGTGTGTATCTATAAGCATAAAAATGAACATAAATGTTTGTGATTTGGTGTGTGTGATTTATAGCATGGAGAAAATGCCACAAATTATGAATGTTTTTTAAAACAGAAGGGTTAACACTAACTAATAGTTTATCAATTAACTGTATTCTCAAATTTGGAAGTACAAGGGGTCAGACTGCTGACCCCTATGATCTTGAGGATGTGGCTCTGAAAAGCCCCATGTAGATGAAATGGTGGTCGATAAAGAGCACTGCCGCTGCACTCATTTTAATAGGAGTGCTGTGGACCAGCCAAGTTCGGCTATCTCCAGCATTCACACAATGAATGGAGTGGTAATACACATAATTGACCACCACTCCATTCATACAGGGCTATACAGAACCTCATTTCCCAGGATTACTGGAAACCCAGCAATTGGTCAGTTATCCATTATTAGGGTATGGACACACATGCGAGTTTAAAAACGGTCCGATTCTCGGATCCGAGAGTTGGACGAGTGTCATCTGACTTTTGGTCAGTGTGGCTTGCGAGTGCTTTCCGAGTGCAATCAGTTTTTTTCCTCAGCAGCTATTTACTGTATAATCATTTACAGGAACATTTTGTACAATTGTCTGAGTTACAGAATCTTAATGTATCAATTAAAACTCGCATCAGACTCGGATGGTGCGAATGCGGTCCGAGTGCAATCCGTGTTTTTTGTTGGACCCATAGACTTGCATTGGTGGATCTCGTCCGTGACTCGCATAGAATCGCAGCATGTTGCGACTGACTCGCAATCCGAGAATCGGATGCGGAAAAAGTGTATCAGACTCGGAAATGTGCACTCGGACTAGTTAACATTGGTCCGAGAGCAATGCGATTTTTCCGCACAGTAAACTCGGACGAGTTTCACTGATGTGTGTCTGAGCCCTTAGAGGAATATGGGAATAATTCTAGACTTGAGAATACACTTTACACTTTAACCAAATGCAAAGTGAGCGAACAAAAGAGAAATCTACATCTAATTAAAGGGTGGTCACAACCTGTTACCTTGAAAATGGCATCAAAGCCTCAATTCAATTCTTCCAGGTACACTTGCAGATGGTGTTTGAAGGAAATTGGTGGGGAGGTAGAGTGTTACAAACATTTTGTAGAATTAACCACAGATGTGAATTGTCATCATGTGCAAATCTTCTGCTCTTCATTTAATCCCGCACAGACTCTGATGATGAGAATATTACGGCTCTGTGGGGCCATAAAATGTTTTCCAGGTCTCTTTATTTGCTGTGCTGTAGATGATTCTTAATGATGATTGCTCTATGTTTGGGGTTGTTGTCCAGTTGCAGAATGATTTTGGAGCCTATCAGACCCCTGTCTCATAATAAAATATCTACTTGTATTTCTCAGCACTGAGGACAGAAAGAAATGAGCAGTTGAGGACTGCAGACTCTGTGCTTGGCCAAGGAAATTGAATGCAGTAGATGAAAAACATCATTCTTGCTACTACGGGTGGCATGGTGGCTTATGGTGGCACAGCCTTGCAGTGCTGGAGTTCTGGGTTCAATTCCCACCAAGAACAACATCTGCAAGGAGTTTGTATGTTCTCCCCATGTTTACATGGGTTTCCTCTGAGCACTCTGGTTTCCTCCCACACCTGAAAGACATACTGATAGCTTATTTAGATTGTGAGCTCCAATGGAGACATTGTTGCAGATGTGTGCAATGTGCTATATAAATGACTAAATATTATTATTAATTCCCTTCAAAATTGAAATATGGTCTATTAGGGCCGTCAGCTAAGAACTAGTAGCAACCAGTGGGACACAGCTGCACCTATTTGCTGTTTGGAGAAGTCTTCATGGTAGGATTGTTGCAAAAACCATACTTTCTGATATAGAAACAAGGTCAAGTGACTCCAACTATGCAAGAAATTATAAAGAGTTAGATGCAGAAAAATTGCAACTGGTGCTCTGGACTGATGAGACAAAATGTGAAATATTATACCTTTTCAGAAATCAGTTTATTTGCTGAAGGGCTGGAGATCAGTCAACAATGAAGCATGGAACAGGGTCTTTCCAAGGTTGAGGCTGCATTTCAGCAAATGAAGTTGGGGATTTGGTCCTAATTAATGGTGTCTTGAATGCTGTGAAATACAGACAGATGCTTATCTATAATGGAAAACTATAGGAAGGCATCTGATTGGCTCCAGATTAATTCTGCAGCAGGACAACAACCCCATACAGTCAATATCACAAAGTTCTATCTTCAAAGAGTCCTAGAATTGATATGGTCCCCACAGAACCCTGATCTCAATATCCTTAAGTGTTTACAAGAAGAAAAATAATTTGTGCAATCCTACTTCAATAGAAGATCTACAGTTAGTTCTCCAAGATGTTTAGAACAAACTCACTGCCAACTTTTTTAAAAATGTGTACATGTGTACCTAGAAGAATGGATGCTTATTTGAAGGCAAAGGGCGGTCACACTAAATATTGATTTGATTAAGATTTCTGTTTTGTTCATTCATTTTGCATTTTATTATTCATCAAAATAAACTATTAACACTTCTACTTTTGAAAGCTTTTTTACTTCTTTACTTTACATGGGAAGTCTTACAGTCTGTGAAAGGAGGTGTGTTAGCAGTCACAATCCTCCATTAAGACACCAATTGCACCATTGTATTGTGATGTGAATAGTCATGCGTCTCTGTACATAATAATGTGAACTGTTATAGTGGGATGTGTAGTATCGTATGAGGAACAGTAATGCTTATGTGTATAATGTTTAGCATTTTTAGAAGTATAATGTAAGATATAGCAATTTAAATGTAGGATGTTTAGGAAGATAGTTCTGCCCAGTAACAGATAGCAGGGTCAAAACTAGATAAATGTTGGGACTAGCCGACAATGGCAGGAGTTATACCTCAAGATAAGAAATGATGTTCCTTCTAGAACTTCAGATAGGGCCCTGTTAGTGACTGGTGTGAACGTTCATTCTGGGAGATCGTCAAGGCCGCATGTAGTGTGTTCCAGTTGCTACGAGAGTGAGATTGTGTGATCCTAGAGTGTTGACCAAGACACAGATTGAGAGACACCATCGTTCCTATAGAACAATGGTCCAACAGGGTAGCCCCAATCCAGAGAGGGCCCACAGGATGAGACTGTAGTGAGAAAGCCCTTAACATAAGAGGTAATGGGTCTGAATGAACTGGTTCATGATTTATGTCTGCTTTAATAGGCGCAATTAACTTAAGCATCTGTGAATGAAAGGCTCTTTACTGACTTTATGTCAAATCCTGTATCCCCTTCCTTCCCTTCACATAGAAGCCTCTGGGAGCATGAGGCTCTATTCTCGCCTTAGTGGTCAGACCCCAAGGAGAAGAGACTTGGAGGCGCAAAAAACAAGAGCATGACTGTCACAGACTGTACTAGGGTTGTGCTTGGAATCACAAGACCAGAAAAGCTGGGATCAATCCAATGGCAACTAGAACTGTGACTGATTATGTGCTGTAGAACGGAAACTGTCATTATGATAAGTGCCCGCAATGTGATGTGCAATGATGCAGCTGGTGAACTGATGCTAAAAAGGAAATGGTAGTCTCTGTCTCAGTCTGGACCATTAGCTGGCTCTGGCTCCCAAAGGCACACGGCAACATGCGGTCTGCTAGGGGATACGGCCCACACACATGTCCTCACACCCAGCCAGGACCATAGTTTCCAATCCCTCTCCCATGACTATTGCGGTACACAACTTACACTACTCTACACTAGTTCTTTACTCTACATTTTCCACAGTTGTTCACTCACTCGTGAAATAGTGTGAACTTTTTTTTAAGCGTAATTCCAGTTCTATTCTACAGCACATAATCAGACACCATTCTGGTTCCCACTAGGTGGTTCTCATTCTTTCTGGTCCTGAGAGTCCCAGCATATCCCAGTACAGTTCATGACTGTCACAATCCCATCTCTGTGGCTCCATGTTCCTTCCTCTCTTAGAGAACAGGGTCCAGGGGGCTGACCACTAAGGTGAGTATACAGCCTCATGCTTCCAGATGCTTTTATGTGAAGGTCTCTTTTCCCTATAGGGGAGAGGGATAGGGGATTTACCATAATTGGTGAAGAGTCTTTTTGTCACGGGTGGCACGGATGACAGGGTAGAGGCCACGCGCAGACGGTCCCAGCGTTTGGCCAATCAGCCATAAGGTTTGAGGACGGTCCGTCTTTCAGGGGCATTTACCTTCTGTGTAGATAAAGAGAAGGTATGATAAGATCTCCCTATCATGGGGAGACGGCTGGGAAGGTCTTGTGCTCGGTCTGGTTTCTACACCAGTATTCTGGGTCTCTAGGACCCAGCAGGTTCTTCCCACCTTTATAAGGAGTTTCATTGCCCTCCCTCGGTGCAGGTGATATTTCCTTGTGGACTCATTATCCTTGCTCCAGCAGAAGCTGAGGTTGTGGAAGTTGCTGTGCTCTGCTGCAAGATAAGTGTTTTCTTTCCCCATTGTCTGTTTTTTCCTTGTGTTTGTCTTTAGTTGTTAGTGGAGGGGTCTAGTGAACCTCTCCATCTGATCCTTAGATAAGGTAGTGCAAGGATCAGAGAGGGACGAGGTTCGTGGTCGGCGACAGTTGAGGAAACTGTATAGGGACGTTAGGGCAGACAGGGGCAGCCCTAGTAAGACTAGGGGTCACCCTCTCCCTCTTGTGCCCATAGCTTTAGGGACTCCTTATTCCCCCCCCCCCGTCGTGGTCCTACGCTGAGTGCCTCTCCCGCTCTCAGCGTGACACTTTTGTTCGCAGACGCTTGTGGGAATTCAACCCAGGAAAGCCGACTTATGATGCTTGAAGCAGAACACAGCGGCGTGGGTGTACTGACGTCACCCGACCGGAAGTGACGCGATTCGTGTCATTCTTGCCCAGCCAGCGCTATGGAGAGCAGGGAGGGCGCCTGAATAGAACATGAATAAAAGATCACGCCCCTGCTAATTAACATGGCTAATGACGGAGTATTAAATCGTTTTTATCTACTTTGACAGGATGCTTTTAGGACCCAAAAGGAGTGTGAGAATAGTGATAGGATGCTGCAGGGACGTGTTTTTGTAGCTTAGGTGGTGTTTTGGAGGTGACAGTATCCCTTTAAATTGAATACTATAATGTATGGGCAGCCAGTGCAATGACTGGCACAGAGCTGTCACGTCCAAGTAACAATTAGCCCTGGAGAGGGGAAAGACTAGTGAGGGGGGGGGGGGGGGAATTAAAAGAGAATTTCAATAATCAAGGTGTGAATTGATCAGGGCCACAGTCAGGTTATTTGTTGTTTTCATGGTGAGAAAGGGGTAGATCTCAGAAATGTTCTTCAGGTGCAAGCAGCAAGTGTGGGCAAGAGATTGTATATAAGAGGTGACAGAGATTGGTGTTAAATGTAACACCCAGACAGCGAGCCTGCTGCCTAGGTGTTATCGTGGTGCCAAAAACTGAGATGTCAGATTTAGGGAGGAGAGTAGAGGACGGGAGTAGAAGTTTAGTTTTGGAGAGGTTGAGTTCCAGATAGAGAGCGGACATGATGTTGTAAACTGCAGTTAGACAGTTATTGGTGTTCTGTAATACAGTGCGGGTGAGTTCAGGGGATGAAATGTATAGTTGTGTGTCATCAGCATAAAGATGATACTAGAAGCCAAATCTGCTGATGGTCTGTCCAATATGGGCTGTGTAGAAAGAGAAAAGAGGGCAAAGAACTGAACCCTGAGGGACCCCAATATTGAGAGGAAGCGGAGAAGTAGAGTCAGCGAGTGATAAACTGAAGAACTGGTCAGAAAGATAGTAAGAGAACCAAAAGAGAGTTGTGTCCCTTATGCCGATTGAGTGGAGCATAGTGAGTAAGAGATGGTGGTCAAAAGCTGCAGAAAGGTCAAGAAGAATAAGCAGAGAGGGGTCGCCATTACGTTTTGCTGTCAGAAGGTCACTGGTCACTTTGATGAGGGCAGTTTCTGTTGAATGTAGGGGGTGGAAACCAGACTGTAATAGATCTAGAAAAGAATGAGTGGAGAGGTAACGGGTGAGGCGGGATTAGACTAGGCTCTCCAAGAGTTTAGAGATGAAGGGGAGATTGGAGACTGGTCTGTAGTTTTTTTGTGCAGGGTAAGCCAAGAGACGTTTTCCCGGTATTCATCCCTGGTGCAGAGTGGGCACAGACCACTCCTGCTGGGGACAGCATGGCGGTGTAAACACTGAGCAGAGCGGCTTTTCTGCTCTGCTCTGTGTGAAGGGGACGGGACAGTCAACATCATGCTAATTAACAGCTGGCTCCCCTCTATCTGATTGGGGGAGCCAGCTGTCAATCAGTGTGACATTTGCTCTGATGCTCGTTGACAGAGAGGAGGCTGTAGTTGTGATGTCGACGGAAGCTGAAAAATCACTGAAACGAGCGGTCTGAGACCTCTCTGGTGGGCGATGAATGGCGCCAAGCACAACAGGCAGGTGTCACCTACCTGCCTGTTAGTGCATGGGCACAATTTATTTTTGTTTTTAAATTTATCCCGGATAACCACTTTAATAATGCAGTTATGATAGTGTGTTCAAAGGAAGAGGGGAATATTGAAGATATTGGTTTGGTGAGTAGTGACTACTGGAGCTGGAGAGAGAGCCTGGAGTAGGTGTGAGGGAATGGGGTCAGTGGTATATGTAGTAGGAGGAGAGGAATAGATGAGCCTGGAGACTACTTCTTCTGTGACTGAGTCAAATGTGGAGAGGGAGCCAGAGAAGATGTGGGGAGGGATGATAGTTATGGCACTTGGAGACCAGTAGCCAATTTCCTGGCTGATGTTTTCTATTTTTTCTGTAATGTAAGAAGCCAGATCATCAGCACACAAAGGTCAATGATGGGGACCTGCACTTTACGACTGAGGAGAGAGTGAAAGGAGTCAAAGAGTTTCTTTGGATTGTTGGATTCTGAGGAGATCAGGGTGGTGAAGTAGGTCTTTTTAGCAAGGTAAAGGGTGGAGTTGTAGGTTCTTAACATAAATTTATCGTGGATAAAGTTTTCTGGTGAGCGCTATTTTTTTTTTTCCCATAGGCGTTCAACACTCCTAGAGCATCACTGGAGGAATCAAGTTTGTGATGTGAGCCAGGGCTGTTTTATTCTATGCTTGGAGGTTCTGAGGGTGAGGGGTGTTGCTTGGTCCAGGGAGCTTCTGAGAGCACCATTGTAGTGATTAACAGCCAGATCTGGACAGGAAAAGGAGGAGATTGGGGATAGTGATGAGAGTAGAGTGTGTATGAGTGTTAAAGGCCTGTAGATATATTAATGTGTAAGAGGTAAGGGTGTGCTGGGATGTGCAAGGATTAGTGAGCATGAAGGAGAAAATAATATGGTCAGAAAGAGGAAGAGGTGAGTTATTTAAGGAGGAGCTTGAACAGAGCCAGGTAAAGACCAGGTCAAGGGTGTTACCGTCTTTGTGTGTCTCAGACGTTGAGAGATGTGAAAGGCCAAGAGAAGTAGTTAGAGATAGGAGCTGGGATGCAGATGGGGAGGTGGGGCTGTTTATGGGGATGTTGAAGTCTCCCCGAATAAGGGTTGCTTATTCTGAGGACATGAAATGCGGTAGGAAAATGGTCGATGGACTGGGTGGGCGACCCTGGGGGGGGTATACAACTGCTACTCTGAGGGGGAGGGGGTAGAAGAGCCTAATGGTGTGGAATGCTGGATCCAGGTTTTGTTGAGGGCCAGCAGATTAAGAGAGTAAGAAAGTACTTATGAATGTAAGGCTGGCTTCGCACTTGCGTTCCCCTCCACAGCGTCCTGCGGAGGGAAAACTGCAAGCTGAGTGCATACACCGCAAGTCCCTATGTTTAACATGGGGGCGCGGGTGTATGCGCTCGGGTGCAGATTTGCGTGCGCACCCATTCACTTCTGTGAGTGATTTGTACACATGTGGATGCTTGTGTACAAATCGTACACTCTCGTCCGCACCCTGAGCGCGACATGTCGTGTTCCTGGTGCGGACGACAATGTATGATTTGTACGTAAGCATCCGCATGTGTAGAAATCATACATGGCGGGCAATGGGTGCGGATGGGGTGCGCACGGTCATCCGCACCCGAGCACATACACCCGCATCCGCATGTTAAACATAGGGGCTTGCGGTGTATGCGGTCAGCTTGCGGTTCCCCTTCGCAGGACGCTGTGGCGGGGAACGCAAGTGTGAAGGCAGCCTAAAGGAAGCTTGTTGCAGACAGACTGTGGATTCAGAGTGTGCAATTAAAAGAGGGAAATGAAGGTGTGCAGGTAATGTTAATAACATTAGTAGACACAACTCACATCACAAAACAATGGTGCAAGTGGTGTCTTTGGGGAGGAACGTGACTGTAAAGGCCCTGTCTCACAGAACGAGATCGCTAATGAGATCGTTGTAACGTTACAGATTTTGGGACGCAACAGCGATCCTGCTAACGATGTCGTTCTGTGTGACACGCACCAACGATCTGGCCCCTGCTGTGAGATCGTTGATCATTACACACTGCTCTGGGTCATTCCTGCGTCGTTGCGATCCCGCTGGGAGCACTACATCATTGTGTTTGACAGAGATAATGAGCAACGATCTCAATGCAACACTATTCGAGTGAAAATTCACAATGACCTCGGTATTACTCTGGATCGTTGCTAAAGTCGTTTTTCACATCGCTGGTGAGATACCTGTTTGACATCTTACCAGCGATGTGTAAACGACGCACCAGCGATCTCTACACATCGTTACCGGGATCGCTGATGCGTCGTTATGTGAGACAGGGCCTTAAGTCCACCTTCTTACATATGCACCAAAGCCAGAGCCCAAGTGTATGAAAATGTATGCCATAAAGCTATATGCATACATTTTTATACAGTGACCACCTGTATAAAAAGGCTACGCGCTGCTATTCAGAAAAAAAAAATCAACTGCCTTTTTGGTCTTTTTTGCAAAAGGGCACTTTTCTGACATCGAGCCTATTGACACATTTATGTACCATGAGAATTTATTTGCATATTCTGAACACAATGCCTTACCCTTTGCACTTTGATTTACAGTAGTGAAGCCTTTAACTAGAACAACACATTCTACAGACAGATGCATGTTAGGCTGCTTTCACATTACGATTTTAGTGCCTGTCCATGGGATCCGAGTTTGAAGGAGGATCCCACGGACAGGGACAGATCCACACGGATTCCTGCAATCGGATGGCAAATAGCCATCCAATTCTATGTAGGATCCGTGTGGATACTGCGGTCCCTGTCTCTCCTTGCTCCTGCCTCCTCAATCGTCTTCCCCCGCTATTCTATTCTTTCCCCCCGCTACTCTATTCTGTCCCCCTGCTCCTCTATCCTGATCTAATCCATATCCTGTCCCCTATTCAATCCCTGTGTGTTAAAACAAAAAAAAAAAAAAAAACACCTCCCGGAGGATACATCACCTTTCACCAGCTCCCAGGATGCGACACCATCGGGGCAGAAGGGCCTGTGGTGGTGTCAGAGAGCCGGTCAGCTGACGTGTCATGTGACCAGCTCTGTGTCATCATCACAGGTCCTTCAGCCCCAATGGTGTTTCATCCTGGGAGCCGGTGACAAGGTGATGTATCCTCTGGAAGGAGTTTTTTTTTAATTTAAATTTAATTTTATTTTTTTTTAACACACAGGGAAGAGAACAGGGGACAGGATAGGGATTAGATCATGATAGAGGAGACAGAATAGAATAGCGGAGGGACAGAATAGAATAGTGGGGGAAGAAGATGGAGGAGGCAGGAGCAGGGAGAGACAGGGAGAGGCAGGGAACACGGAGCCGACATCGGATCCGAGGTGAACTCAGATGCGATGTCCATAGGCTCCCATTTTGTGGGCACTCAGATCAGCACTGGTCCGATGTTGTCCGATTTGAGTCACGGGCACACAATCGTAGCAAGCTGTGATTTTGTGCCCGTGATTAAATCGGATCGGATGGTGCCAGAATCGGATGCCAATAGTGGCACATCTGATCCCATCCAATTCCCATAGGGGGACATGGGATCCGATTTCGGATCCGATTGTATCTGTTTTGAAACGGATACAATCGGATGACTGAAAATTGCAATGTGAAAGCAGCCTAACGTAACAGAAACTGGCTATTATGTGTTATACTAACTCTAGTGCATCTCAATGAATTAGAATATCATCAAAAAGTTAATTTATTTCAGTAATTTAATCCCAAAAGTGAAACACATATTAGAGTCATTACAGAGTGATCTATTTCAAGTGTTTTTTTTTTTTTTTGTAAATGTTGATGATTATGGCTTACAGCCAATGAAAACCCAAAGGTCATTAATTCAGAAAATTAAAGTAGGGAGGATGAAGGGTTAAAAACCGCGCTTCTGTAATCCACAAGACATCAAAGGGTGAATATAACATTGATTTATTAGACATGTTTCAGGGCTCCCAGAAACATCCTGAAACATGTCTATATTAGGCGGCCGTCACACGGTGAGATATCTTTAGCGATATTGTAAGCGATCACGTGCACGCGCAATCGCTTACAATATCGCTCACATCGCTGGTGAGATGTCACACAGACAGACTCACCAGCGATGTGGAGCCGCGATCTCGCTGGTAACTATGGTACACATCGGGTAACTAGGCGCCGCGCGTCGCTTAGTTACCCGACGTGTACCATAGTTACCATCTCCCAGCATAGGCGCGGTCGCTGGGAGATGGATCATCGTGGTGTCATACACCACGATGATGCAGATCGTTGCATCGTTCATCGCTAGATCTGAGAACCGAACCTCAGATCAGCGATGTCACGATCAAGCGATTTACCATCGTAAATCGCTTGATTACATGCAACGATATCTTGCCCGATATCGCTTAAGCGATCAAAAAGGAGATCGCTTAAACGATATCGGGCAAGATATCGTTCCGTGTGACGGCCCCCTTACATAGATTTTTGATGATATTCTAATTCATTAAGATGCATTAGTATATTTAGTGGTAATTCACAGTGAAAAATGCTCTAAAATGATTACATTTCTAATTCAATATTTTATAAATGCAGTTTCAAATACAATTTTTCTCAGTGACTTTTTTCTCCTCTGCCCATCTTGCTATTCTGTTATTATATATATATATATATATTTATCTGTCTTACATTCAGGCCTACTATGCTCGTGATGCATTGGCTAAAAACATGTACAGCAGATTGTTCTCTTGGCTTGTAAACCGAATAAATGAAAGCATTAAGGTAAATAGAAATTATTATCTTCAAGTTTTTTGTTTGCAATAATATATGAAAGGTAAAAATTACAATGTGCAGTCAGGTCCGAGTAGTATTGGGACAGTGACACAATCCTGAGAATTCACATCAGTACAATGGATTTGGAACAAGCTATTAGTATGTGATTGATGTGTATACTTTTGAGCTTTTATTTAAAGGGAACCGGTCATGTAGTAATAAAAATAGCGCTGTTACCTTACTGATATTTGGCTGATCTGCAGGTTAATAGCTTTCAGAAGCCGTGCGCTCACTGCACTGACTGGAGGAGATTACCTTTATTCCTCCCCAAAGCCTTGGGCTTTCAGTCATAGGGGTGCGGCTGGTGCGGTGTCACCCACAGCTCAGTGCAAAGTGAGCAGCAGCTGTAACTACATCCCCACACTGGCTCTCCTGCCGAGGCTACTGGGAAGAACGCTATTCACTTCCAGATTACCCCATATCTGCGGGTTATTAGCATTTTTTTTACATGACAGATTTCTTTAGGGTTTTTACAAATCCCCTATTGTATTGTATTAGCCGCTAAACAGATATTGTTTACATGATTCCTCCATCCCCTTTGACTAATGAGCAGGTTCATAACTTGTGTGGCCGGTCGGTGTCTTCAGTTGATTCCACATTTTTATTTACTATTTAGTAGCTCTTTTCTAAATGCTTAATATGTGAACCACTGAGGTTACAAACTAAAGGACATCAAGCTGAAAATAAAACCTATTGGAGAGATAGTAGAAAGTTTAGGAGAGGCCAGATTAATTTAGTGCATGTTTAAAAAGAAAGAATGCACTGGTGAACTCAGCAACATCAGACGTCTTTTAATGCTCTTTCAGGCATTTTGAAGTGATATCCTAACATTAGTCAGGTTGCAATCATGAGCCATCATAAATGTAAAGTCACCCATACACTAGCTGCTGACTGAACAATTGGCTATGTCTCTCCCATACACTGGAGTGCTTGTTCTGCTGAGCACTCCTGTGATCTCGATGAGAGGGCTGCTGCCAGACATTTCTAATGATGACTTATCTCTTTAGGCTGGGGTCACACACACAGATATTTGTGCAGATATTGTTCACAGATCTTTGGTTGAAGTGAAATCATGGACAAATTGGTCTATTTGTATATGGCCACAAAATGGATCAATTTGTCCATGATTTCACTTCAACCAGAGATCTGTGAACAATATCTGCCCAGATATCTGTGTGTGTGACCCCAGCCTAGGGGTTAGATCAGGATAGATGAGCGGTGGGACAGAATCTCTTATGGTGGGTTTACACACACCAATTTCTGTGTCCAATATCTGAACAGATCTCTGGTTGCAGTGAAATCATGGACACATAGTTCCATTTTGTGGCTGTGTACAAAATGGAGCAATGTGTCCATGATTTCACTGCAACCAGAGATCTGTTCAGATATTGGACACAGAAATTGGTGTGTGTAAACCCACCATCAGATTTTCTTTAGATCCCTTATGGTACCTTTACACGCCGCGACAGCAGGCTGGATACATCCCGCTACTTCACGTGCACGAGCACGCTCAAACGGCTACAAACGGTCAACGCATCACCTTTACACGCCGCCACAAGATGCGCTACGCCACACTACATCTATAGCTAGCTACATCGCCGGGTGTGTCAAGTAGCCAGCTGTAGCTTAGCGTACCACGTTTACACAGCGCTACAATAAGCTACTATGGGCGGACCTGGTACAGCAGGGACAGCACATAGGCGTGCCACAATCTTGGATTACGAGCCGTCCGTACGATGATAGGACAGCGCAATATCATCATGATTGGCCAGGCATCGCAGGAGGCTGAGACATCCAGCACGCTCGAGCGATTGTGTAGTGAGACTGGTCAGCTCCTTAAATATGCCGCCCTAGGCAGCGACTACCAATCGTCATGCAGGAGCTTCCTCCAATGATCGGTGATGGGGCGCGGTATCCCGGAGCCTGGGTCACGCCTTAGCTACATTGCAGCTACAGCCCCGGGTGTCCAGAGTTCCCTTCCGTTGCCTCTTTACACGCCGATACAGCTCGCTACCATCGGCGATGTAGCCATCAGTTTTCGAGCAGAGCCCATAAACAGATGTATCTGTCGCCGGCTGTAGCGTCGCGTCTTCAGACGCCGCTACGACGGGCTACATTGGCGCTACAAGCTACATTTGTAGCCTGTAGCGGGATGTATCCAGCCTGCCGTCGCGGCGTGTAAAGGTACCATTAGGGCCACGTCACACGGTTCAATTTACTGAACGATATTGTTAGCGATCACATGCACGCGCGATCGCTAACAATATCGTTCACATCGTTGGTGAGCTGTCACACGGCAGACTCACCAACGATGTGGACCAGTGAGAAGGCTGGTAACCATGGTAAACATCGGGTTACTACCTACCGCGTGGCGCTTAATAACCCGATGTTTACCATGGATATGAGCTCCAGCATAGGCTGCAAGGCGCTGGGAGCTCGTTCATCGTTGCTCTGCCGGTGTCACATGCAGCGATGGTGCGTGTCCACCAGCCGACCAACAATAGATTTGTGAACATGTTCACAAATCTGCAATAAAACAATTAAACGATTTTTCAAAGAACCCGATGTGTACCCTGGATACCAGCCGGTGAGCAGAGCAGGCTGGTAACCAAGGTATACATCGGGTATCTAGGCAGCGCGCGCTGCCTAGATACCTGCAGTTTACCTTGGAGACCAGCCTGCTCCCGCTTACCGCAGCCTGGCAGCGGGAGCAAGACATTGTGGAAACGATATTTAAATCATTTCCACAATGTCGCTGGTCCACTGGTCGCTGGTGAGTCTGCCTGTGTGACAGCTCACCAGCGATCAGCCGTCAAAGTCGCCAGCGATGAAATCGCTGATGATATTGATGCGTGTGACAGCCCCATAAGGCTGAAAAGCAAAAAAACCTAATTTAGACTTTCATTAAAGAGGTTTTCTACTACTAATTTAATCCCCCTTCTTTTGCCCTAACTAGTGATGAGCAGACCCATGGATATTCCAGTTTGCTGAATCAGCATGGACTAAACATAATAAAAAAAAAAGTTGGCTAACAAACCAAATCAATGGGGATGAGAAGTTTTGAGCTGTAAAATGATGGTAGTAAGGGCTAGGAGGCTACAAAAGGAAGCTAAATGGGAGTAGAGGCATGACAATTATACATATTGTGTTTCTCTGAGGATAAGCGTGCAGTCAGACTCCTTTCCAAGCCCACTCATTAACCTTCATGAATATACACTGCTTCCCCCACCTACCCTCTGTGCGCGCTTCTTTGATTGGTTGCAGATGAGTTTGCTGAATGGTAGTGTAGAAATAAATTAAATACATTGAAGAGAAATTGATGTGGGCTCCCACCTTATTTTTTATAGTAAGTGCAGGTAAAAGAGACAACTATGGATTGCAACCCCAAAAGTCATCAGCTTTATCGTGACTGGATATCAAAAATAGAGGGGATCCTCTATTAAAAAAATGACAAGAGCCCCCCCATCTTTGATAACTAGCCACAGTAAAGCTATCAGGTAAGGGCTGGCTTTGTTGGGGTGAGAAGAGCCATGGAAATTGCCCCCCCCCCTAGCTTAAGAACAGCAGCCTGCAGCTGCCCCTTAATTTGGTGCATTCGCTCGATGCACTAATCCTGACACTTATCAGGCTCATCCTGATTGCCCTGATGTGGTAGCAATTGGGGTACTATAAGGGGTTAATGACAGCTGTGATTTATCAAAAATCACAGCTCCCATCAAGATTTGGGTTAGCAATGGGAAGGGGTCTATGAGACTCTCCCATTGCTAACCAGTAAGGCTGCATTCACACATTCGCGTATTTTATCGCATTTTTTACGCACGTCTTTTCAGGGGAAAAACGCGCGTTTAAAAACGCAATAAGAATACGCAAGGGAACAACTCGCTTCTACTTCAATCGCGCATTTAGACGCGCGTTTTTATAATGGGGCCTATGGAAACGCGCGCGTAAAAAAACGCAAAGAATTGACATGTTCATTCTTTTTACGCGCGCGTTTTTTGCTCCAAAAACGCTGCGTTTAAATACGCGATGTCTGCAAGGCACAAAGTGAATATCCATTCACTTTGCTGTAAAACACAGACGCACATGTGTTTTTGGAGCAAATACGCGCGTAAAAAACGCGCAAAATACGCGATGTGTGAACGTAGCCTAAGTCAAAGAAATAAACACAAACATTGAAAAATCCTTTATTTAAATATAAAATACACCCTCTTCCACCCTTTTATAACCCCCTCAAAATCTCCATGCAGGTCTGAAGTAGTCCACATGTTGCCCCTCGACAATCCTGGCTCTGCTACATGCCATAGGCTGCTGCGATGGAAAACACAGGTTCATGATGGGGATTATAATAGGCCCCTACACATTACTAACTTAGGGTTTGATGGCAACTGTGATTTTTGACAATTCACAGCTGTCATTAACTCTTTATATTACCCCATTTGCCACCGCACCAGGACAACCAGGATGAGCTGTTAAGCACTAGGATAACCGTATCTAATGGATGTGGCAAATTCTTGGGCAGCTGTTTACTGTTATTTTTATAGTGGGAGGGGTTAATATTCATGGCTCTTTCCACCCTGATAATATCAGCTCCTACCTGTCAGCTTTCCCATGGCTGGTTATCCAAAATGGTGGGGACCACACAATGTTTTTTTAATTATGGGACCCCCTCTATTTTTGACCAGTCATGGTAAAGCAGATTGCTTGGAGTTGCAGCCTGGAGCTGCTGCTGTACCCGAGCCGGCTATCAAACATAGGGCGGGAGCCCATATCATTTTATTTTAAAGGGACGAGGGGTCGATTTGTAAATCTTTATGGGATTTAGAACGTTACATGGGGCTCATACATCTGACCAATGTGGGGGGCCCGGTCTAAATTTCGCACCGGGGCCCATCAGACTCAAGTTACGCCACTGGATTTGTCTCAAGGGTTTGTCCTATGCAGTTTGTTCAGGATCGCACTGCTCACTATTCTCCTAGTGTTCTGACTGATTGACTATTTGGATCAGCGTCTCTAGTACATTGCTGGCATTTGAGGCATTTTTGCCACTGCAGCATCAGAGGAGCAGAGGTGCGTTGAAGCTTACCAGAACTGGGAGCCAGCGGTCATCCTGGCACTCTTCAATGCACTTCATAGAAGTTCAATAGAAAAATGGCCTGTTGTCTAAACAAATAGCTGTAAACAATAAAATTAAGTTCACCTTTGCAATTTTTCCCATCTAAGAATATAGGATAAACTTTTTAAGACACATAAGACAACAGTAGAATTAAATCTAATGAATAAAAGCAATACCTCTAAGGGTGCTTTCACACTAGCGTTTATTTGAAATTGCGGCAGATGAGGTGAAAAAAATTCATCTGCCGCGATTACCGCATACCGGCTGCACTTGTGGCACGGTTGCGGCAAGCCCCATACAATGTATAGGCGGGCTTGCGGCAGGTGCGGCAAGTGCGGTTTTGGCACTTGCGGCAGGTGCGGCCGCGAAAAAAACCGCTGTCAGCCGAGGTTTTTTCACGGCCGCACCTGCCGCAAGTGCCAAAACCGCACTTGCCGCACCTGCCACAAGCCCACCTATACATTGTATGGGGCTTGCTGCAACTGTGCCGCAAGTGCAGCCGGTATGCGGTAATCGCGGCAGATGCGTTTTTTTCACCGCATCTGCCGCGATTTTAAATAAACGCTAATGTGAAAGTACCCTAAGTTGTATTTGGCATTCTCCATCAGTCCCATAGACATTATTTGGAGCAGCTATACTTGTGTGCAACTGATACACCATTTAAATAGATTTTAACATGATTGGTGGCTGATAGTTCATAGATATCAAGTAAAAATGATAGAATCTTTTGAGTTTGTCTTCCTCCACCTTCAGTGAACTTTTCACATAAATGTGAATTGCGGTGAATATATTTGCCATGAATCATAGGTTTTCCTATTGCCCTTTAAAAGACTTGTATAATGTTCTGATGCCTCCTAGGACTGTATTCAACCCTTTATGCTGTTTAACTCAAACACAACATTATAATGTCAAAGTGACCTTTACAAATAAGTGGATGGCAACTATTCTTCACCACTGTTTTGTAACACAGACAGTCTGTTCAGTGTAGGTTTTTTGCTATTTCTCCCTATAGATTGATAAGTTGTGAGCTGTGACATGCTCTCACTAAACATATTTTTCATAAATGATTCCTTCGCTGCATTCCCTGCCTTTTGCTTTTATACTGGCATGATAGTATAGCACATCACATACTATAGCACAGCCTATGTGGAGTCTGTCCTATACTATGCAACGTGACAGCTTCAAGATCTTCTTGATGCCCACCTGGTGAAACCCAAGGGCTGTCATGTAAATCTTCTCTAATGGGGACGTCACACACGTCAATGTCGCCAGCGATCTCATCGCTGGCGACATTGAAGGCTGATTGCTGGTGAGCTGTCACACAGGCAGACTCACCAGCGATCAGTACCAGCGAGAATGCTGGTAACCAAGTAAACAAGCGGGTAACTAAGCGCCGTGCGGCACTTAGTTACACGCTGTTTACCATGGATAGCAACTCCCAGCGCTTGCGGAGACGCGTGAGGAGCTGGCTTCTCTCTCGTCTCCCGGTGTCACACACAGCAATGCTGCGTGTCCACCGGGCATTCATCGCCAGGTTTTAGAGCAGGTTCTAAAACCTGGCGACCATCAACCAGCAATTTGTCGCTAGTTGATGCGCCCTGTCACACACGTCAATATCACTGCTACGTCTTGTGCATAACTGATGCAATTCTCTCAATTATGTAAAATAGTGGTGGCCATTTTTGCCCATTCAAGCAAATTGAGGTTCAAAATTGCCAGGTCCAGGCGAGTTTAATTCAATTTCACACAAAATCCGTTTGCATCAAATCGATTCACTCTATTGTTTAATGTCAGATTTCTGAAATATGAGGGCTTTACCTTAATAGCAACTAAAAAGTATCTAACATGCAATAGGGTTCATTTACAATGTATGATTGAGATCAGCATTGTAGGAACACTCATTTCCCAAAACTGTGCAGTAAAACACACTGTTGATCAATGGTCAAAATGATTTGTTAGGTGAAATGATCTTTTAGTTTTCTTAAAGTTCTTGACTGCACAGAACCTGTTTAGACAAGACAAAGTGCTGCCAAGATTTATTTATTACCGATCACATATTTGCATCCTAGATGCAGTCTCATTGTCTAAGCAAGCTATTAAAACACCAATCAAGAGTTTGTTATTTTCACCTCTAGAGTAGTGCTTCTAATCAAAGGACCTTGCCCCTACTTTCATACTCTCGCCCCAGCACCTTCACCTTTTATTGAAGCCACTCCGATGCCATGGTGCCAACTTCTGACTGGATACAAGTTAAAAGCTCTTACTTAATACAAGTATAGGAGAGCCATACCAAGGCCATAACAAGACTGTTATAGACTTTGAAGAGTGACCTCTGGAGCGCTCATGAAACATTGGAGCTGCCACAGATCACAAACTGCCAGGGACCGTCAGAGTGGCGTGATAGAAGAAGAAGATGGTGGCTGGTAAGTATACGACAGGGAGCAGGGAACTTAATTAGAAGTACCTCTCCAGTGGTAAAATAAGCAAAAAATGCTGGAGTGGTACTATGAATGACTGACAATCGGCAAATATGTAGCTGATCTTAAGAGGTTTCACCCCGCTGAGCATTCAGTATAAACCCACCATGAGGATCTGAATCTATAGGTTAGAGAAGACTACAATCATTAGTGTATGGCCGGCTGAGTCATCAGCTCAGATTGGTTACACGATACATTGAAATATGTTTTTTTTACTAGAACAGACTGTGTAAATATGGATGGAAGTTCTTCAGTACATGAATTTGCTTTATAACATTTTTATTTCCTAAGGCACAAAGTAAAGTACGAAAGAAGGTAATGGGAGTCCTGGACATTTACGGCTTTGAGATTTTTGAGGTAAGGCATTTTTTTTGCTTGGCTAGGGCAATCTGCTACAAGTGGTATTGATGATTCATAATGTTTTTATGGTAACATTTACATATTTTCCACAGAAATATTCAATTTCTGCAAAAAATGTATTCAAAGACTTAAAACCTTTAATAAAGGCAAGTTTTCAGTAACCCTGTGCTGTACCAAAGGTTTGTCTAAGGACAAGTATGAGCAGTTAAGTATATTTATTTTTTCTTGGCTGCATGGTGGTGTGGACACACGATCGACCCTGGATGTAGCAGATAGACTAGGGTGTGTGTATAAAGAGCCATTGTTAAAGAGGTTGTCTTATTCCTCATGTTTGCCCGAATAAAAATAAAAAAACAATACTCTTTGCCGATGTGGTTCCAGCGATGTTGGCATTTGCGTTCCTGGAGCCCTTGTGACATTGCTAAGACACATGGGCCACACCACGACCAATCACCATGGCTTCCTTCTCCCCGCCTTTTGATGGTTAAAGGGCTTTTCCCATGAACAAAGGTATTTTAAAGTTAATTTATCCTTCCATCATTGGAGGACACAGGATCATGGGTGTATGCTTTTCGGCCACTAGGAGGTGACATTAAGTAGAGATAAAACTTAAGTCCGCCTCCCTGCATTATACACCCATCCGTAGGCGTAGTTAGTCCGTTTTAGCTTAATGTCACATGGAGGCACATGTGATCTGTCTCTCAGACCACATTCACCTTTTTTTTTCCTTTTATTTTTATTCAATTTTAACTACACCAGGGACGGCTCCTTTTAAGGCGCCATTCTCCTCAGGGCACGGGGAGCCCCAATGCAGCACACATGTCCATTGGAAGGCCGACTGACCCCTGAAGGGCTCCGCTCTCCTTACTCTACTACAGAGTCTGCCAGCGTGCATATCCCACTGCATTCCCCTGTATAAAACTGGGGATGCAAGGAGCGCTACATTATTCCCCTCTCACCTCTTCCATCCAAGGAGCAGGTTATCGAGGGCACAGACAATCCATCCACACCGAGGCTGTGTTAGGCAGCACACATGCTAACGCATTGACAATGCTATTTTTTTACACTGACCCAGTTCCAGGGACCCAGTGCAGCAGGGGCAGCCCTCTAGCCCAAACAGCCCCTGTGCACCACCAGCCAACCAGCTGCAGCAGCCCAGCCTGGGACGTGCGCCACTGGTAAGTTTGGGTGCGCGCATCCTGAGTGTGGGGCTGGGAGGCTGGATGGCTCACTGCAGCGCCATAAGTCCGCTTGTCTCGTGGGCCCCAGCACCTTTCCCAGGAAGCCCACACCAATCCAGGCCCCGGTCTGGGCCTGCACTGCAGCTCCGTCCAGCCCTGTCTTCATTCATCGTCTTCCGGCCCTGCCGCGATTTGGCCGCTGTGGACGCCAGTCGCAGCAGCAACATGCCCTCCACCATAATGCAGAGCAAAGGGGCAGCCTCACACTCCCCCTTAATGATGTGATGCGGGCCAGCCAATCATGCCATGGCCCATTCAGCATCGCCACGCTCCCAAACCGGCGCAAATTTTTAACTAACAAAGAACCTACATGTGGGGCATAGCAGCAGCCCCAGGTACAAAGCAAATCCCCCATACAACACCTGTCCCTCCCCTTGCTCCCCTCCCCTTTCTCTCCACCAAGGGGGCTGCACAGAACTTGCACACTAGCACAGTGTACACCTAATTCACAGTCCTTTTCTTCCGGAGCCTCTGAAGCGAAAACTCCTCTGCCCAGCACCTCATCATACTGCACAGCAAAGGGGACATAGGATCCTGGTAAACTCCAGTAGGAGATCCTTTCCCTGCAGCTTCTCACCCCCCCCTGACCAGTGTCGGCTCTTTTGCCTTCAAAGCAAACCGCTTAGTACACTACAGTGCCACTTTTCGCTGTAACTGGCTACACTATTGCAGATTCCAATTCAACCAAAACAATTACAAAAGCCACACAGGGGAAAGTGCATCATGTACCAACTGCCAGACTGCACTGCCACAGGGACATACTTCGCAACTTTGCCAAAACTGCGAACCCCAATGCCCCATAGAGCCTACCACTGATGCAGCACCCAGTTTGTCTGGCATCCCTGCGTGGGCCCTTGCACTGATGCAATAGATAGACTCATTAGCCAGAATAATGCAGTCCTTCCCTGTCCCCCATACAGCCAGTGACACCAACCGAAACTGCTCTCACTCCACCCCGCCAAGCTCCTCTCAAGAAGGTCTCCCAACAGGCAGGGAACTTTCCCAGTCTAGAGTCCCCTGGGCAACCAGGAAGACGGACCCATACAAGTCCTTCCCAGGGACACTCCCCCACCAGGTCACCCATAGGACACATCTTGCTCCCCATCACCCCACAACTGGCCGGAAGTTACTCTCTGAAAGTTTATTCTTTGGGCCGGCATTGGGATGATTTGTCTAGGTTTATGAGCCACCCCAGGTGGGAGGGCAGGTTCGCTGTTATTCGGATGCTCTCGAGGCAAGTTTGGAAAGATGGTCCTTTGATTAGCAGGTTGTCTAGGTAAGGGAGGACGACCACTGCCCGCGAATGGAGAATGGTCATGACGGCCACCATGACTTTTGTGAAGACTCTGGGTGTGGTTGCAAGGCTGAAGGGCAGTGCGACAAATTGGAAGTGGTGTTTTTGAAAGGCGAACCGTGGATACTTTTGATGCGGGGGGAAAAATGGGAATGTGGAGATATGCGTCTTGTATGTCTATGGTTGCTAAGAACTCCTCTTTTTCCATTGACTGATAACCGAGCGTAGGGATTCCATTCTGAATTGTCTTACGAATTTGTTGAGGAGTTTAAGTTCTAGGATGGGGCTCACTGTTCAGTCTTTCTTCGGAATGACGAACAGGTTTGAGTAGTATCCTTTGAACCTTTCAGTCTCTGGTACTGGTGCTATGACACGGTTTTGAGCAGTGAATTGATGGCTTTGAAAAATAGGCGCAAATTTGATTTGGGGACGCAAGAGGAAGAGCAGTTGGGGGCCGGGATGAGAGTTCTATTTTGTAACCTGACGACACTAGTTCTCTGACTCTGTTGTCATGTATGACAGCGAGCCATGAGTTGGCGGAAGTGTTGGAGATGTCTGCCTATTGTGTCGTTGTCGAGTGGGTGGGGGAGTGAGTCATGCCCTGAATCTTTGAGGTCTAGTGCCTTTCAAGCGGGTTTATTTAGGGCAGCTTCTCCAGGTAGGATTGGTTTTGAATGAGAATGGGTATTTCTGTTCCCACGGGTAGGCTGCGCTGCGCCTGTGTTAGTGGTTGAGGTGATCCATCCCGATGTCCCGTGGGAGGTGCCAAATCATGATTGTGGCTATGGGCGGCGAAAAGGCCGTTTGAACCTTTGCTGGGGTAAAAATTTACTTTTTCCTCCCGTGGCTTCAGAGATGAGCTGGTCAAGCTTTTCCCGAAAAGGCGACCTCCTTGGTATGGTAGTGTTATGAGGGATCTCTTAGATGCGGAGTCCGCGTGCCAACCTCTGAGCCAAAGTGTTCAGGGAATGGAGATGGTGTTCGCTAACACGGAACAGTTGGGTGTGTCTACGGACGCGAGCAAAAAGTACTCCCTGGCCATTGAGAGCTGATTGAGTAGGTCAGTTGTGACTTGTGGGGGTCGAGTTCTTGTAATATTGCGCATAGGGAATATATCCAAGATACGCTGCTTTTGTGACCCACGCTGTCGCAAATGAGGGCAAAAGGGCTGCCCCTGAGGCTTCAAAGACTGAGGCACCAGGTTATCTATTTGGCAGTCATTGGGGTCTTTGACAGATGAGCTGTCTGAGAGGGTAAGGAGGGTTCTACTAGCTAGATGCGATACTGGAGGGTTGACGGCTAGCGACTCAGCTCATTCTTCATGATGGTCTGATGCGAAGGGGTATTTGGCTTCGATAGATTTGTGACCTGAGAAGTGACTGGATGTTACCAATGTTGTAAATTATGTCCCTAAAATTGGCATGATTAGAGAAGACTCGTCAAGAGCGTTTTGCCTCTGTAAAAGACACTATGTGCTCCGGAGCGGCGGTAGGGTCGTCATTGACATTTAGTGTTTTATTAAAAGCCTTGATGAGGCTGTCAACCATTGCCTGGGTGTCAGTTGTCTCCGTTTCCTGGGCCAAATCTGGCTCTGAGAATTCTCCTTCTAGGGATGACCTTGACACCGCATGAGGGCTAGTCATACTCCCTCAAGACAGGGCCACGACCATTCACAAAGGAGTTTGCACTCTTTGCAGGCCACCTCAATCCATGCGCTTCAGCATGGGGGTCCTAGGGAAAATGATAGCGGCAATAGAAGCAGTTCCCTTCGCTCAGTTACACTTCCGACCCTTGCAGGCATATACATATCCCAGACAATGACATTTCCTAAAGATATATATAGTAAATTATGGGTTGCACCAGTAGAACCTGCATCTCTTGAGAACAGGGCCCTGGAGTACTATGCTGTCATTGGAGAGGTGGTCGGAATTCACATTGCTTTGTACGGGACTTCCAGCCATCTCAGGATCCACAATTACTATGCATTTAAAGAGGTACTCCAGGTAGATACAAAATTCTTCTACCGGTTCTGCCCGCAAACTATGAAATCCATAGTGCTATTTCCCACCCTCACAGTATCTGTAAATTAGTGTGATGCTGGAGATGTTCCTTGGAGCACCCCTCCCTTCTGGGATGTTACATCACACACCTGTCATACAACAGGAGGCATAATGAGGACATGGCCATGTCCCCTGTTCTCAAGCTGCAGGGAAGCAGCTATTATCAAGGGACTGACTGTTACCAACAGCATAGCGTAATCTGATGTGTGATGTAATGTCCTAGAGGGGAGGGGGTCACCAGGGAGCACTCCATCATCACTCTGAATTAAAGGTTATGGAACTGCAATTTGAATCTCCTCTTTATAGTCTGAGGGTGCGGCCAGTGGAAGATTTTTATTTTTTTTATGTCCCTGGTGTACCCCTCTATGGCTGCAGGCACACATTCCTGTTAGTGTTTCTATCCCAGTGAAATAGACTGATTTTTCTCAGAGGACATCCTAATTTTTATTTTTTTTTTTTTTTTTTAATTAAATGAGGTGTGCTTACTTTCAAACCAATAAAAAACTTTTCAAAGGTTATATGTTTTAACTCAAGGTCATCAGATCCCTAAGAAATTGAGTAGTGAGACACGAATGCAAAATGGAAGCAGATCGGAAGCCTTTTGATTTTGCATCCGTGTCTCACTGATCCTCTTAGACTTTAATAGCCAAGTGTGACTTGCAAATTGGTTTAGGATAGCAAATATTCTGAGTCTCCCAGATCTCATTTTAGGATCTGTGACATTAATGGACAGTGAATACATCGTCTACTTTATTGGCCAAGTGTTGTATGAGAGAGAAATTTGACAACACTCAGACATGTCACAATGATTTGGGAATGTAGTCTAAGCCATATTCTGTGGATATACTGTAAATGTACATGGTAATAATCTATGAAGTATGGCTCAATCGAGGTTGAAGGTAAGCTGTCATACAGCTGTACAGAAATAATTGTCATGGAGACTATAAAATGTCAATGCTAATGCACATAGGTGTATCACAGCAGACACAGTGGTCCTTGCGGTATCACCCATATAGTAATATATAAAAATCATTGTGAACACAATACAGGGACAATGCATACATAGTGTCACCCATACAGTAATGTAAAAAACCATGTAGATATCAGTGTTAATAAACAATAATATTATAGCTATTGGTTAACACCTGCCAGGAACATCACAGCACAAGACATGAAACTCAGCAATTATAATGTAAAGATAGTGCATACAGTAATGCCACAAAGATAATCTCATGGGTCCCCTCATTGAGACCTAGGTGCGACTGCAACATCTGCTCTCCATTCGTTTTAAAGCTCTCTGCTCCAGATTCTTATTTAGTAGTTTGCGTCATTGGCATTCACATTTCAACTCTTGGAGCTTTTGTGTCATTCGGTAATCACCATCTGAGCCATAGAAGTTTGTTAGAAATCAGCTCAATTATTAATCAGTGGTACATCCACCCATACAAAAGTTTCCATTTCTTCCAGTGATTTCACCACCATAGTGATTTTCAAGGCATATGTGTAAAAGTCATCTTCACATGCGGCTTTCTTGGAAGGCCCCCTTACACATCATGTTTTTTTCCTGTCCGTGGGGATCCTGTTTTTTGCAGGACCACACGGACAGGGACAAACAGGACCAGAATTTGTAATTCCGTATGCCATTTCTGTGTCCGCATCCGGGATATTGAGGGATCCGGACTGACAGAAAGAGCTGGGAGTAGTCGAGCCTGCAAAGCACAGGCAAGTGGTGTTGGGCCTGTACTTTCACATTCGCAATGTATCTATATACATTGCGTAAGCGAAAGAAAGCAATGGTTAAAAAAAAAAAAATAAAATGCTCATCTCTCTGTTGAGTGTCCCCGATGCGAGGCGTTCATTCCGATCGCTGCAGGACCTGAATCAGCTGACCAGCGGCAACAATCAGCTGATGTATCACATGACAGCATCAGCTGAGCGGTTTAAATCGCCCGCCGATCGGCTTTCTCGGGCAATTTAAACCGCTCAGCTGATGCTGTCATGTGACACATCAGCTGATTGGTTGTCGCTGAGCAGCTGATTCAGGTCCTTGCAGTGATTGGATGTGGACGCCTCACATCGCATATACTCGGCGGAGAGGTGAGCATTTTTTTTTTTTTAATTTTTACCCATTGCTTTCTTTAATTTGACTTTACCAGTGTATGTAGATGCACTGGTAAAGTGAAACTACACACATCACATGGGAACAGAGTAGTGAATGCTCAGTACACTAAACCAGATCCAGGACACAATCCTGTTTTTTCCCGTATCTGGCACCAAAGACCCCATGTTATTTGAATCGGACAGCGTCAGATCCAATTCCGTACGATTGTGTTCGCTTTTTTGACGGCAGCCCAAAATCATAGCAGTCTCAGATTCTGGGTACCTGAAAAAAGCGGACACAGTCTGATCTCTGATAAAACTGACACACATGGATGGCCATTAAGGACCAATCCATGCCCATAGGGATACACGGGGAGCCAAATCGGATCCGTGGCTATCCGTTTTACAACGGTTAGCCATGGATCCCCAAATAAGGTGATGTGAAGGGGCCTAACACATTATGGCCAGGATGTAACATTTATAAGTGTTGCAAATGTTACTTTCAACACTTGAGTTCTCTTTTTTATTTTACCCCATAAGGAATAATTCAAACAGCATTATAATTGTTAATTGTTGTGGTACCTAAATGTATACCTGCCGTATGTATGAGGCTGTTAGATCAGGTTACAGGACCCGCAGTGAGGCAGGGGCTTATGACTCAGAAAATAAGACCACCATACAGTTATATGAATTAGCCCTTTTAAGCCATCATCCCAACTACTAAATAGCCTGGGAGAACAACATGTGCAGGAGTTAACTTTCAATTACTTTTCTTATTTGTCAATTTGCAAACCCTTTCGTTAGGTATCTAGATAAACTGCAGCCATTCATTAAATAATTCTATTTTTTATGTTAATTATGACTACCCCTTCTCAATACATGTTGAGATATTGTTGCTCCTTCTTTTTTTGTATTATCCATTGATTAATCTGGCAAAAAGACTTAAAAGTTGAAAAGATTTTCACCAGCTATTGTATCCTGACATCAGAAGTAATGCTCAATGTCCTCCCTTACAGCAGCCGTTTCCCTTCACTAGGGCAATAGCCTGGGTTCTGGCAGGAGTCCTGCTCCGACTAGCTGCATACAGTTCTAGATGAAATGAATGTGTGTAGGGTGAAGCAGAGGCTGCAGGCTTGTGTCAGCAGAATACATTCTGTAGCAGTGCTGAGTAAGGCAGATGACAGACTGACTGATGGAATCAAATGTTTCCACGTTTCAAATAGCCGCTATATACAAATTGAGTTCTTTACCGCTTTAGTTGACTTGTTATATTTTATTAATTCCATAGAACAATAATATGCAGGGTAGAACTGACCACCTGACTAAAAGAGGTTCTTCTGACAGACAAACGTTCTGGTTTTGAGCCCCTACAGTACAGAACCCCAAATGTCGAGCAGTAGACAAACAGTCTTATTTCCACTTTCCCATAAAAACTCTAAAAATCTCTTGAGACATTCAAGAAACCAACTTGATCTTACAAAAATCACCCTTAAATACTGTATTTTCCATTTTTTCATGTTTTGAATAAATCAGTTAGACTTATTAATTTTATGACTGGTGGACCCCAAGATCGGACACAGACAAAAGAGGCCCCTGTGCAAGAACAATATAAGGGTCTGTCAGGACTTTTCCTGGTTACCCTCTGTGCCTCCCTGCCCTTATCCAAGATGATGTCTGCTACTTTGTTCAGTCCATGTGTTCCTGTTTTGCTGCTTATTTAAGCTCCAGTCTTATTTCCAGCCCTTGTTTGAGTATTTTTCTCTAAAGATACCGTCACACGGTAGGATATATGTGAACGATATCATTAGCTATGTCACATGACCGTGATCGTTTCGACATCGTTAGTGCAATGTCACATGCAAGGATATCGTTAATGAACTTAAATTTGGCAATGCACCAGCTACTTGGAGAAGAACGATTGAACAATGTTAAAAAGCTCAGAATAGGAGAATTATGAACAATTTCGTTCAAAAAGGTGGCACACTGAACCAAATTGCTGCTTCACAGAACGTTAATTGGATGACGAACGAAAGATTTGAGGTCAGGATCTCAAATTTTTGATGAAAGATCCAACGATTTATTATTCCAACATTGTTCGTTTACACACATTGACACACAAACAATATCGTTTGAACCATCACAAATCCGTGATGTTTCAACGATATTGCTAACGAGATCCTAGCGTGTGACGGTACCTTAAGTCTGTCTTTCCTGTGCATTATCCCAGTTTGCTCCTTCTCCAGCTACTCCAGGTTGGTCCTTCTAATTACTATGCAGTCTTCTGCTAGCTGGCCTTACCTGTTCTCAGCTTGCCTCCCAGCTACAGACTATGCTCTGTAAGGATAATTCCTGCCACTTGCTCTCCTGCACTAAAGCTTAATATACCAAAAGGCTCTGCTCCTTCTACTTTGTCTGTTTATTATTTACTAGTGCGGTGCTCAGGATTGTTTCTGGACTCTACTGTAACTGCACCACACTGTCATAATATTCAGGACTGTGTTTGCTTAAAAGACTATTTTGATTATCAGTTCTGCACTGTGTGCATTGCACTTAAAGGACTATTTCTGTTGTTGGCCCTGCAGTGTGTGAATTGTGTTTTTGAATTGTTTTAATGTGTGATAATATAAAATTGAACTCAAGCCTTTGTTTCAGCCTGGACTTTGCCCTACACCATTAGATTCCTGAGTTATCCACACTAGTTGTTTCAGGGCCCTTGCAGTCCATTAAATCTCCATAATGCGCAATTTCACCTGCTCTGGAGATGGATGAGGCCTCCTCACCTTTTTGGCCTCTATGCAGCTGCCCAGGTTGCACCAATAATATGTCTGCCCCTGATGGATCCTTAGGTTTGTTTTTCTCATAAGTTCAAGTTGCCCTAAATCTGATACAAATGTTCAAGACCTGATGAAAACATTTTGATATCTATAAAGACTTTTCTGATATCGGTGATCATAATATTATCCCTACAGGAGAGAGACTCATTGATCAATAAAATATTGCATATTTAAAGTAGCAAGGATAGTATTCCAGGGTTAGGATATGCAGTAGAAACATTTTGGGGGCAATTTCTTTTGTTTGGAAATTAAGACTAAGGGCCGCTTTACACACACAGATATCTGTGACCAACTTCTGAACAGATCTCTGGTTGCAGTGAAATCATAGACACATTGTTACATTTGTACACGACAACAAAATGGAGCAATGTGTCCATGATTTCACTGCAACCAGAAAGTTGCAAGTGAAATTGCATGCAATGTTGTGACATGTAAAGGTACCCTAAAAGCTAAAAAAAACTTTGCAATTGGGTTTATGAAAAAAAAAATTCACTGTTTTTGGCTTTTGCAGATCTACACATTGCTGGCTGCGGAACCAATAAACTGAGAATCTTTTTATGAAAACCTCTGTGTAGACTTATGATTACAGGCCACATCAAAGTTCTTCTGAACCTTGATGTGATCATAAATAGGCTGAGAGAAACTCGGAAAAAGGCAGAAGGAGCTGATTGAAGGATTTGTAACTCATGTCAGAGATGTAGTACAGGGAAACAGCTGTAAAAGCCAAAATGGGGAAATTCTTAAAACCCAATTGCAAAAAAACATTTTTAAATGCAAATACATATATTTATTTTAAAAAATTGCAGCGCTGTATCACATTCTGCCCAATATATTTCACATCCAGCCGGTCAGATCCTCTTTTCAGATGTTCAATCAGATAGGGGCTGAAGATACTAATCAAGTTTATCACAGAAATTGCTGTCAAAATAAAAAGGTCTAAACTCTTCCTTTTTATCTTTTCAGATAGAAAATAGATGTTTTCCTGGACTATATTTAATAACAGCATGTATTTGCTTAGGAGTGGCTTCATTTACAGAAACTGACCTTAATTTTATTACTAAAACAGATGGAGGCTAATGGTTACATGTAAAAAACCATGCTATTGTCCCATCCCGACACTTGCATCCCCTCTGTGCTCTGTAAACAAATGTTTCTAACATTAGAACCAGCAACAGATCATGGAAACAAGCTATGCAAGGCCGGGTAGGGCAGGATCTCGGATATTTCACATAGCTTTCTAATTTTCCCACAATTGCTTTGGTTAGGAAGTAGAGCTTCGAGGATTATTTTGGAACATCAACATTTGTCTTTTACTGCCAGCTTTCTTTCTGGCTTGTATATTTAATTAAAGCATTTAGATGATATTTACCAATGTCTGTAGATTTCTTGATGTGCACAATATTTTCACTCCAAAGATGATATGGACACTCTCATCATGGTGTGAGCCATAAAGCCCCATCTTAAGGCCACTTCACACACACAGATATCTGAGTCCAATATCTGAACCAATCTCTGGTTGCAGTGAAATCATGGACACATTATTACATTTGTACACAGCCACAAAATGGAGCAATGTATCCATGATTTCACTGCAACCAGAGATCTGTTCAGATATTGGACTCAGATATCTGTGTGTGTGAAGTGGCCTTCAGATAGCTTCCGGCCTAACAATCTAAAGAACTATCTCACCCTCCCATGGGTCCTCTTGCTCTGCTGAGCACTCACTCTGAGAACCACTGTGGACTTTACTGATCTATAGAGAATGAAAGTATCCTCAGTATAAAATCATAGCCACAGTGACTTGAATGTTTAAACCAAGTACCCCAACTCAGTTAGTCTATGGTTTCTATATATAACACATATGGATGGCTTATTCCTTGAATAGGTTGTCAATAACAGACTGCTGAAGGTCTGACACGCCCGCACCACACAAGACAAATTTGAATCCTCCTAATCATAATCCATCTATTACAGATTATAAGGGTCATAGATTCTTTTAATGAGTTTAATTAATTACAAAAGGGAACTACAACAAAACTAAGACTGTGGTCATATAGTAGCAACAGTGTTGCTGCTTTTTGCAGCACTTTTGCCACGATCTCTTAAAAACATGGCAAAATGATATGTTGTAGCAAAAACTGCAATGTTTAGATTTTCTTCTCAGCCACCTTCCATATGGCATTATTTTGTTTGACTTGCAGCATGCATCTTTCCCTGCCCATGTGAGATCAGCTGACATGTGCCTATAACAGGCATGCATGGTAAGACTATAAAAGATATCGAAGTGCAAATAGGGTCTTTTCCTCAGTGAAAACCATACACAATTTAATTGTGTATAACGTGGCCACAGGAGAAAACAAATGGATATATACGTGGACGATTCATGCTGCCTTGATAAGGGCCAAACGGTTATCAGGCTGTAGATTGAAACATGCTGAATAAAGCCACCACAGCGTCAACCTCACTCCTTCCTCAGGATACCAACCAAGTAGACTTGGTTGGTTTCCCGAGGAAGGAGCAAGGTTGACGCTCCGAAACATATTGAATAAAGCCACCAATCTAGATCCTGTTAACCGTTTGGTCCTAATCATGGATCGTCCACGTATACATCCATTTGTTTATAACAGACAACGGAGGATCAGAAATCTGCTTTTCGCTGTTAACTAGTTAAATCACGCTGTCAACTTCTGACAGCAATATTTAACATGTGTCGGTGGATAGCACGCTATTGCCCGCTCCCTTCGGTAGCCCCGTGTATTATCGCAAGGAGCCAATGGGTTGTCATGACAGCTCGGGTCAGCTGTTGACTCCTGTGTCTGTTATAATGTAGTTCCTGTTAATGTTGGCTGAGAAGCAGCATTCACAGGAGATGAGCATTTGTGCTGTACAGGCCTAGAGCGATCAGAGAATCAGACAGTGACAGCTTCAACATCCCTAAGATTAAAAAAAACACCCAAATTAAAATCACCCCCATTGAAAATAGAAGAATAAAAAAAAAATACACACCTCCTGTTGCTGCGTTCGCTCTATTAAAACATAAAAAATTTTTAATCTGATCGTTAAATGACATAATAAAACAAAATTCAAAAGGCCAGAATTATGTTTTTTGGCTGCCTCAACATTGCAATAACAGGTGATTAAAACATCACATCTACCCAAAAATGGTGTTTCTAAAACCGTCAGCTCAGCGTGCAAAAAAGAAGCCGCACACATCACCAGATCCCTAAAATGAGAATGTTACGGTACTTGGAATATGGGGACAAAAGCAACATTTTTTTTTTTTTTACAAATTTTAGAATTATTTTTCACCAATAAAATTTATAAAACTGTACTTGTCTGGCATCTACAAACTCTTAGTGACCTGGGGAATCATATTGCCAGGTCAGTGTTACCATATTTTACCATATAGTGAACATGGAAAATAAAAAAAATAATTGTGGAATTGCACTTTTTTTTGCAACTTCATCACACTTTAAATTTTTTCGCATTCTCCAGTACACTATATGGTAACATTTAATGCTGTCATTCAAAAGTAGCAGCACAGTGGCTCAAGTGGTTAGCACTGTAGCCTTTGCAGCACTGGGGTCTTGAGGTCCTGGGTTCAATTCCCACCATGAAAGAAAAAGGGGGAAGGGGAACAAGAGGCGCAATAGTGCCTTATCACTTAGACACTGACAATCCGGTGGTATAAAGGAACCACTCACCTATTTCAGTTGTGCAGCCCACAACTGGTATGCAGACATGTAGTGTTTAATCCGGATGGCTGTTGCTGGACTCCCACCGACCACTTGCACGTGGAATCACACAGTAAAAAATGGGAAAGGAAACGGTGTTCACCAGTCCGCGCTGCCAGGATCCACTTATTCCAGGGAAGAAACTCACGATCAGATGTGATCAAAACCTTTTATTGCATCCAACGCGTTTCAACGCCTTTCCTGGCGTCTTCCTCAGGGATCTGAGGAAGACGCCAGGAAAGGCGTTGAAACGCGTTGGATGCAATAAAAGGTTTTGATCACATCACATCTGATCGTGAGTTTCTTCCCTGGATTAAGTGGATCCTGGCAGCGCGGACTGGTGAACACCGTTTCCTTTCCCATTTTTTACTGTGCAATTCCCACCATGGACACTAAGGACAACATCTGCAAGGAGTTTGTATGTTCTCCCTGTGTTTGCATGGGTTTCTTCCAGGCACTCTGGTTTCCTCCCACATTGTAAAGACATACTGATAGGACGTTTAGATTGTGAGCTCCAAGAGAGACAGCATTACTCATGTATGTAAAGTGCTATGGAATTAATAGTGCTACATACATAAATGAATAAATATTATTATTATTAAAAGTACAACTTGTCTTATAAAAAACAAGCCCTCATATGGCTATAGTGATGGGACAAAAAGTTATGGCTCTTGGGAAAAGAGGAGGAAAAAAACTGAAAGGGTTAAACTTGAAACAATCAATTTTCATTAGACTCCTGCATTTTTTTTCCAACAGCCATAATGACTTGTGCGCCTTAATGACTAATGTGGACCCCACTATTAGGTCATTGCATGTACAGCTCTATTAGCTATTCTCAATCCTGTCCCGTACAGAATGTGAGCTGCTTGGTAATATACTGTCTAGCTATGAGCTTACATACAGCCTTTGTCTGAGCATTTTAAATGTAACTTTTCTATATATAGTAAGGTTTATGTTGAGCGAAGAGGTAATTGGCATTGTTGTGAGGATGAGGATAGCCTCTACTGTTTCCTTTCTACCCTGGGAAAATCTCAGCTTTTAAATAGCACAGATGGATAAGGGTGACATCATGTAATGCATGGCTTTGCATTGAAATCTGAGCTTCTCCGAATCCTCTAAACAAAGGCACCATCTCCAGTTACTAGGACCAAAAGCAGAATTAGTGATAAGACCAGATGCAGCCGCCCTTGATCATAATGGATGGGTCCGTGTATGGTAGAAATATGACCCTGCACACATTTTGTGGGCTACTTGCTAAGATGAGTTATAGTTGGGCTTATTGTTGGGATTGATGTAAATCATTAACAATAGGAACTTTACTGATTTGCACAATAAGAGGATAACACCTTATACAATGACCAAAACTCTAAGTCTAGAAGACATAAAGCCTACAAATGTTAATCATAAGTTGATTTTCAGTCATTTGTTTCAGGGTAAATAAAAAACAATTCTAGTTATTTCGTGTGTTTGCCAATGCTTGCAGTAAATAGCAGTTAATACGGAGAGTAAAGCTGGAGAATTGTCGGTTTGATCCCCGTATGTAGGGTGGTGTCCTCCCCAAACAACCGGGCTCTGTTCACTTATGACTGAACATCTGTGATTTTAGCCATATCCAGCCCCCGTAATCACATCTATCTTTAACCCCTCTTTAGCTGAGAGCCTGACCTCTGTACTGTATATCCCAGACCACCGTCTATAGCCTGACATTCATTTTGAAGCGCATCTGAAGAATTTTGTTTTCATACTTTTAATTAATGCAACAAATTATCAAATAGAAAATCTCAGCTTTCAATTGAAAAATGTAATGAAACTCAGAAAAACAAAAAAGGAATTATTTTTTTTCTGTTGCAATTTAGCAACATGATGGTTACACACAGTATATTAATCCATTCTTAGTTCCCATGCTTCAGAGACTGTCCAGGGATATACACAGACACATGTATACAGGAGCTCCCATGAGTAAGCAGAGACAGGCACAGAGGATATATCAACTTGTCACCAGGCACACAGAGGTGACAAAACCCTGCTGCCCAGTGGCTTAACTTGCAGCTCATAGGTCTCAATGTGAAAGTTTCCAATGAGTCCCCAATTATTAAAAATCTTTAATAGCATTAGTCTTTTTCTGTAGGCCAAATGGACTTTTGGCTTCTCCAAGGCTTCAGGGCCTGGGTGTGATTGCAACCCCCCACCAACCATGTTTGCTAAATTGCCGTCCCATACCTGGCCTCCATTTGACCATGTCCTTCAGTCCAAACACCTAAATGGAAAAGACCAGCCAGTAATAAGCCCTAACACCAAGAGGTGGTGATCCTCACTTAGTCCGGCACGTTGCCCCTCTGACCGCACCTCTACCTCACTCATACAACCCTAGCACTACATACAATTTTTGAAAGCAGTCACTGTCCTGAGTCCCCTAACATTCCTTCAAGGCAGCTACTCACCAACAACCATCTCCATCCCAGATGCCAAAAGCTGCCATGCCATGCCAAGGTGACCAGCAGGAAAAAATTTGCATTCTAAAAAAATCTAAATTTTCTGTGGCATTTGCTTCAGACACCGCCTTTTTCTAAATGTTTAAATAGAACATATGGAAGAAATAAAGTGACTGTTATATCTGATACGATATTGAAATCATTTCAAACAATGATAAAATCTAGTTTTGGTACAAATTGCTGAACTCACTTGAGAATGGTTCTTACACACAATATAGCACATTCTTCCCATCAGTTCCCAGTAAGTCTTACCTTAGATCGCTGCCCATTTTTTAAACAATTTTGCTTTAGACCAGGTTCTATACAGGCGCATGCAAAATCGTCCTTTTTTGTTCAGAAAAAAACTGACTATTTTTCATCCCTATTTTATTACAATTTTATGGTCAAATCCAGATTCCTATCTTCATAGCTGTAATGTATTTGTGCAAAATGCTTGTGTAACCCGTAAGAGGCAGTTTTTTTACCCATCCTTTTGACTTACAATGGGAGAGTGTGATCCAGATTACAAAACTATGTAGTGTAGCTGTGATTTTTTTTCCACAAAGACCACATTGAATTGCATTAATGTCTGTACTATCCATATGCTATCAGTTTTGCATACGAACAGCACAAGGTCATTTAAACAAGTTGGTTTAACAAACCATATATAGTGTATATTCTCCAAGTAGATGGGTGGCCCGCAGCTATAGCATTGGGAGTGCGGTGACATCACGCTGGGGGTGGTGGCTGTCTATCCTTCCCTGTGCGCTCTGCCCCTGTGTGTTCTCTCTCTTTCCCCCTGTGCCGCTGTCTCGCCCCAGTGTGTGGTCTTCTTCCCTCTATGCTCTCTCCTTTCAGCTGTCTCCCCACTGTGCTCTCTCTGCCCTCGTGTGCGCGCTCTCTCTGACCTCCGTGTGCGCGCTCTCTCTGCCCCTGTGTACGCGCTCTCTCTGCCCTCCTGTGCGGCTCTCTCTGCCCTCCTGTGCGTGCTCTCTCTGCCCTCCTGTGCGCGCTCTCTTCTGCCCTCCTGTGCACTGTCTCTTGCCTCTTTCCCTCACTTCCCCTGAGGAAGCCATATCTCCTCATAAATGTTGGGTCCAGTCTTTCTCAATCATTTGACTCCACTTTTGGTATGGTACAGAATTCAGATCATTTATTTTGTCTTGGTCTTTTGCACTATGTACTTGCAATGCTTATTGCACTTAGTCTTATTTTGCTTATGGCATAGTTCAGTTGGCCTTATTGAGGATTTCACAGAGAGGTTATTGTTTATTCTTTGAATTTGATGTATTTGATATTTATTTACTATACTCTGTATTTGTATCCTACAAGGTTGACATTTTTACCTAGTGTTCTAGTAAATGGTGTGCACACTGTCTGGTTGTTTGAGGTGCCAGTGGAGGGATCGCAGAGGCCCAAGTCCAATTATAAAAGATAAATACTGCACACTCAGATGATTTATTTTGCAAAGTGATGTATTCATTTTATTGAATCATGACTTGGCAAGACATTCTGGGCACCACCTTGTAGCCTTTATCACAGAGATGCTGATAAACATAAAAAGGACTAAATCAATATAGTGCTGTACAGATATACATATTTACAAGTATCGTCATGGCCATAGCATTTCAAGATGTTTACCATAGATACTGTTGCTGGGAAGCTCCATTAGTAGTCTCAGTGTATAGCGGACCTGGGTCCTGCAAGTGGGATGAGAGTACACTCCCTAAAGAAGTTATGTCGCTTATCCATGTTATCTAAATAGAAGCTTATAACCTGACGTTAAATTCATCCATTGGTTGTATACATTACTCTTTTGAAAGCTGAAACCCTCCGAAATGTGGTTTAGGTTAAAAAATAAATTGGCATCAATGCTGAAATATTGATTATTTAATGAACACAGAATGGTCAGATTTTGGCAAGACAAAAGTTTTGTCGCCCACAGAAAGTAATGAGATTTTCAAACAAAAAATTTCTTAAAATACAAATATATATTGCATAACATTGGTGAATGAAGTTGTAGGTGCTATTAGTCATATTTAATATTTTCTGTGACTTCCTTGAGCTTGTTAGGACTCATCCATGCGATTCAACAATGATTCATACAATTTATTAATGAAGTCATCAGGAATAGCAAAGAATGCAGTCTTACATGCCTCACAGAGTTCATCTAGATTCTTTGGTTTTGTCTGCCAAGCTTCCTCTTTCTTCCTACCCCAATCATGCTCAATGTTGTTCATGTCTGCTGTCTGGGTTGGCCAGTCCTTGAGCACCTTGATCTTTTTTGCCTGGAGGAACTTTGTTGTATGAGATGAGCACCATCCTGCTGTAGAATTTGACCCCTTTTATGATTTGGAATATAAGAGGTAGTTAATACTTCTTGATATTTTAGGCTATTGATATTGCCTTCCCCTTGCAAATGTTTCGCACACCCCCATACTGAATGTAACCCCAGACCATGATCTTTCCACCACCAAATGTAACTGTTTTCTGGGTGTATTTTGGATCCATGTGAGCTCTACTAGGTCTCCTAAAGTATTTCGGCAGCTGTGGTGTAATTCTACTGAAGATTCATCAGAGAAATCCACCTTCTACCACTTTTTCAGCATCCATCTGTATAGCAGGCTGTGGGTCTTTGCAAATGCCACACGGTTTTTTATTTGCCTTTTATTTAGTGCTGGCTTCTGGGCACTGATTCGACCATGGTGGCCATTTCGAGACAGAATTCTACAAGCCGTTCTACGGTAGTTGACACAGGGACTTGAGGTAACCAGTCCTGTTAGAGCTCTGCTGCAGTGGAAGAGGGGCTTGCTTTGGATTTTCTAACCAACAAACGTTCCTCCTGAGTAGTTGTCTTGCGGGGTCTGCCGGACCTGGGCTTGTCAAACACATCTCCAGTCTCTTCAAATCTTTTTTTAATTCTTTATAGTTGACGCTGATACAAATTAAAGGTGCCAGCCACCTCTGCAGTGGATCTGGTCTTCAGCCTCTTGATAATCAAGGCTTTGGTGGCAGGGTGGATTTTTGGCATGTTGTCAGAGCTCAAGTTGCAGTTCAAGTGAAGGTCTGGGGTGCTGGTTTCCTTTTTAGACACACCTACTAATTAACCAATCATTTACTGAGCACAGGTGAGGATGTAAACTAGGATCGGGTGCATTATATGACCAGGCAACAAAACTTTTGTCTTGCTAAAATCTGGCCATTCTGTGTTCATTAAATGATCGATATTTCAGCATTGTTGCCGATTTTATTTTCTTAACCTAAACCAAATTTCGGAAGGTTTCAGCTTTCAAAAGAGTAATTTATACAACCAATGGATGAACTTAACTTCATGTTATATGCTTTTATTTACATAAAATGGATAAGCGACATAACTTTTGTCAGGGAGTGTATGTGCCTCATAGCAAACATATTAAATTATCCCAGCAACAGTATCAATGGTAAACATCTTGAAATGCTATGACTATGACGATACTTGTAAATGTGTGAATATGTATATCTGTACAGCACTATATTGAATTTGTCCTTTTGACGTTTAATTGCAGCGACTCTGTGATAAAGGCCATAAGGTGGATGGCTGAAACGTCTTGCCAAGGCGCAATTCTGTGTCATTTATGATTCAATAAAAGAAATGCTTCACTTTGTAAAAGAAATCATCTGAGTGTGCAGTGTTTCTTAGGCTAGGGTCAGACCTGCGTCTGACCACAGCCTGCTGAATCCGTTTAAAACTCAGTCCCTGGGAGGCTTAGCGCATAGCATTACCAGCATGTAACGCTATGCGCCGCCTGCCTATACATTGCTATGGTAACCCGATGCTTCCCGCAGCTGGAGGCATCACAAAGAATCCCCAGATATGCAGTATTGCAGAGCGCACAGGAAACGCGTTTTGCAGCGTTTTCCTGTGTGCTCTGTCAAAAGTGCATATCCGGGCCGTGTGTGTGGAGCCGCTTGCTGTGCTATGCTTGAGGGAACCATAGGAATGCATAGGCAAGGTGGCACATAGCGTTACATGCTGGTAATGCTATGCGCTAAGCCTCCAGGGACTACGTTTTTCACGGATCTGGGAGGCTGAGGGCGGACGCAAGTCAGACCCTAGCTGTATACAATCAAACTTTTACCTAAACATATGTGTGCTGTTTGCCTTATTTGCACCTATTTGACTTTTTATAACCTGGATCATACCAACAGTCATTGATTATTTGTGCAGAGTGGATTGTGGTATTGTTCACATCCAGTGTTTTTAAATGAGATTTTGTGTCTGTTCTTTAATTATGTACTAATAAAGATTTTGTAATTTTTCTAAAAACTATCTTGGTGATCCCTATTCCTATGTACACCAGCATTTTTTCTTGCTATTTATTGTTCTGGCCCCCTGTGCGTACTCTCTGCCCCCCGTGCCCAGGCTGCCACCATCTTTGGACACCATCCAAAGATGGCGGCGGCAGCATGATTAACTCCACCTGTTCCTCCACCTACTCAGGGCACAGTTCCTCATGCTGTTCCATCTTTTGACATCCAGGTGTCCAAAGATGGTGGCAGTCTTGAGTAACTGCACCTTCATGCACTGGGTAGTGCAGGTGCAGTTCCTTATTCGGCAGTGTGTGCTGTGGGCAGCGTGTGTGGCGGTGGGTTTATAGCGTTGGTTTCGGAGTAGTCGTGTTCAGGTGTCGGTAGCACACTGTTGGTATTGCGCAATGGGTCAGTACTGCCATCGGACGCCATGTTTGCACACTCAGCACTTGGGTGTGCAAATATGGCTGCTGCAGGTATGTGATAGGAGGATATCATGACCGCGAAAGTGGATGACAGATGCCTGAAGGTAATTATATAGATAGATTAGTTATGGGACTGCCTGCTTTAGTGTCACTTTTGCCTGGAGGGCTTACCTATTACCTATATTTTATTGGGTTACACAAATGTAATTTTTCATTTTTTATATGATCTGATAATATTTTCTGTGGTTTCTCACTTTTTTACTAACAGAATTCCGTAAGTATTTGCCTCATTGCAATGAGCGTTTATTGCATGCTTCTTGTCTGCTAAGTTGCTTTGTGTGATAAAATCCCAAAGGTAACTTCTGTTTGCTGATGTTTAAGGCATTTTTATTAGATGTTTTCCAGGCTTGTGTGTTCTTTGCATTGTTCTGGTTTGCTGTGGTTTGTTAATAGTTTGAGAGATGGTAAAGAGAATATCGGACCCAGACAATGTGCCTAAAAACTAACAGGCAGATAGTTGATGACAGAGGCATCTACCTTCCTATTGTACCCAGCACTGGCAGAGTGGTCATTGATTTCTCCATTGAGCTGCTCCATGTCATCAGATAAGCTTTTCTTCTTATGGGCTGCTCTGTCCATGGGGCATGACCTTCAGCGTCATGCTGATTGACAGCCATGTTCCTGCAGTTAAGGCCCTGTCACACATAACGAGATCGCTAATGAGATCGTTGTAACGTCACAGATTTTGTGACACAACAGCGATCCCGCTAACGATGTCGTTATGTATGACACACACCAACGATCTGGCACCTGCTGTGAGATCATTGATCCTTACATACTGCTCTGGATCATTTCTATGTCGTTGCACTCCCGCTGGGAGCGCTACATCGTTGTGTTTGACAGGGACAATGACCAACGATCTCAATGCTACGCTATGGAGTGACCATTCCCAACGACCTCGGTATAATTCTGGATCGTTGCTGAAGTCGTTGGTGACATCGCTGGTGAGATACCTGTTTGACATCTTACCAGCGATGTGAAAAACGATGCACCAGCGATCTCTGCACATCGTTATCGGGATCGCTGATGCGTCGTTATGTGGGACTGGGTCTTTAGGCAGCGGAGAGTCAGCTGTCAATCCTGATGATATGAGCAGTCATTTCCATTCAGCTGAGTGCATCGGAAAAGAAGCCTGCAAAATCGCTGGCAGGAGCAGTGTGTGATTGCTCTGTGCCGGAAGAGAGCAGCACCAAAGACAACAGGCAGATATTTAGCAACTACCTACCTGTTAGTTCTTCAGCACATTGTAAAAAATATGGTACCGGATACCCCCTTTAGTTATAGCATACAGATTTTAATATTATCTAGTTGATTTTTTTTTTTATTAAGGTGTCTGCACAGATATAAGAAATAGATCAATGGGTATTGCAAAAATGTGATGGTGGGTTTACACGCCACGATATCGTTTCGATATCGCAACTCAATGGCGCGGGAGCGCGCAATTAGTGCACGTTCCTCCCGCATCGCATTGAATGTTTAGACGCTGCGATATCGGAATACAACGTCCGTGCGATGTCTCCGCCTCCCAACCCAGGATCGCATAGTTAACATGGGAGTGAATGGGTGACGTATCAAATCGCATCGTAATTGGGCGTTTACACAGCACGATCGGCTCCAATCTCCCTTCAATATCGGGGCATTGAATAGCACGCTCATTCGATCCCCGATATCGCATTGACATCGTTCCTGCATCGTATTGGACGTTCACACCATACAACGCAGGAACGATATCGGCTCCAACGATCGAACCACGTGACTTTTCATTGAAATTGTACTGCGATATCGCGACGTGTAAACCCGCCATTAGATATTGTGCTTCCTTGTGGGATCAGTTCACTCATGATTTGATGGCTTAATTGAGATTACAATGGTATAATCTAGACTTTCTCAATTTAGATAGTTTGTAAAAATGCAGGATTTGTGACCCATGAAAGACTCTGTGTGATTAGATTATAATACGGTATTCACACACACATTGAATTATTAGGATGCCTTCACACCACGGTACAATCAGGTCTGGGCTGTCATGGTGGGTTTACACACACCAATCATTGTGTCCAATATCTGAACAGATCTCTGGTTGCAGTGAAATCATGGACACATTGCTCCATGTTGTACACAGCTACAAAATGGAACTATGTGTCCATGATTTCACTGCAACCAGAGATCTGTTCAGATATTGGACACAATGATTGGTGTGTGTAAACCCACCATCAGACCTGACAGCCCGGGACCCGATTTTGACATTATCCTCCCAGGCATAAAAACGTTGCTTGTTTTTGTGTGCGGGGTGAAAATTCTGCCCAAATTGGATCCTCCTGGATTTGGAGCAATCCGGCACTCCCTAACATGGGAGTCTATGGCGCCAGATTGCCTAGATCCAGGAGGATCTGGGATCTGGACACTGGCAGCTGCAGTTCAGTGTGAGCTACGCTCAACTTCAGCACCAGAGAGTTGTCCCCTGTGAAGTGGTTCAGCACCATTTCAGCAGGGGACAGCTACCTCAGCTGTGCTCTGCTGCATCTGGCTACGAACAGGACCGGAGGGCATATTAACCCTCTGGTTCTATTTGTTCGGAGCTGTCAGGCTGTGTCCGGTGCCTCCTGCGAAGCATCGGACACAGCCTGACAGGACAAAATCATGGTGTTAAGCCACCCTTAAGGGGGAAATTGGTGTTCTTGCTAAGATTAATGATATTGTGATATGTTGGATTTGCGGATATAGAGGTTATCATCCGATAACCGAAGGTTCTGTATAACAAGCTTTCATTATGTATTTATAGGAAAACAGTTTTGAACAATTTATTATCAACTACTGCAATGAAAAACTACAACAGATCTTCATTGAGTTGACCCTAAAAGAGGAACAGGAGGAATACATACGTGAGGTATTTTGACTTAAGATTTGCTAAACAATTAATAACCTTAGTAAAACATATAAGAAAATATAACACTATATAACGTAAGGCCAGATAGCAACCAATCAAAAATGATAAAAAGATGATGTCTGTGAAGGCAAATGTAGGGTTCACGGCACGACAAAAGCCATTACCATGAATAAATGGTACCTGTGTCGTAGGCAAGGATTACCGTAATTCTTTTTGGATATATTTGAGAATGTCATGTTTTTAATATATTGAAATAAAGTTCACTATTGTATTTGGAAAATGGCTGGACAAATAAGAAGGAAAAGAAGCGCGAATAGAGTAATACTTTCGGGTTTGATGGTCACGGACTCCCACAATACAGACCCACCTGGTCTGGTGTGAATGGTGATGGCTATCCATCCGGTTCTAATTTCTCCAAGTGGAAAATGGCTGGAGCATAACTTGTTTTTCCCCTAGATTTTTCCTAGATAACAGCCATAGCTTCTAGGCTTCACTCAGATTACAATGATGCTGCCCATAGAAATACATAGAATTGAAGTTCACACATTTTACACTTGCCCATCTTTTTAATCTGAAAATGTCATTGTGTTTGGATTTTTAAGGGGTCAGCTTTTCTCATTGTGAAGAGTGACATGCCAGATTGGGCCAGTAATGAGGAGACTTAAAAGCTGCAATGCCCCTCTAGAAATAAAATATGCAAATAGTCTCTTCAGAGAGGAAGAAGACTTGAGCTCGAGGTGGCTCTAAAGTTCAAGTCTGCTTCATCTCTAAAGAGACTATTTGCATAATTGTTAGTCTTCTGACATTTTTGGTCTCCCATGGGAAAGTAGCAGAAAACAAATCACACCTAAAACATACAATGATCCCAAAATAACACACTCAAAAGTAAAGTAAAATGCAATGAAGAGGAAAAAAGGAGAAAAAAAAATATTTTTCCTAGAAATAACTTACTGGGAGGTGGACATAGACAACTGGGGGCCCCTGTGTTGACAGTCTATGGGCCCCTTTTATCCAGTATCTCATGATATAGCGCCTCTCACGTTTCTTTCAAGCAACAATGACAAATGATTTAACCCTAAAATTCTTTAGGTCAGGCATTTTACCTAGATTCTAAGCAATGGTAGAAGCATAAGATGAAGACTCCCTTAACTTTTGGGCCCCTGTGCAGCTGCACAGACTGCACTAATGTTATGTCCCCTTTGGCCAATGTTTGCATTCTAGCTAAGCTTCTGTCTTTAGCTGTGCTATGATTTTGGCACTAATCCTTTTAAACAAATATCATTTTTATCATAACCACCATGTGGGCAACATTTTTTGATGCAAATTTCTAGTCCAAAATATACAACACAGAGATAGAATAAAAGCAAAACAGGTAAAACAAATATGTTCACCGTGTAGGTGCCTCACCTAGTCGGTTGTACTGTTGTTTTTTTGCATACAAGCATGATTAGCAATTATCCATTGTTTATGTTCTAAAAGAACAGAGTGGCCTTTTGAATAACTTTGACAGCATTACAAATTTAATTTGCCTAAGCGGACTGCTGTCGTACAATAATGGGCACACAGTATGGTCTGATGTTGGGACGTTTTTACTGCTGGCATTACATTTATACAGATTGTTCTCCTCTTATCAGTTCTTACTGGGCTGATATGAAAATTCATATTCTTGGAGGTCCATGAAAAACAAATGAGGTGGCTCCAGCCTCCAGCCATTGCCAGTGAATTTCACTCTATACTAAACAGTAGAACTGCACTCTATCAAAGGTGAATATAGATGTATTGAGAAAACTACCACATTATGAGAAACAATCCATATCAAAACACTCCCTTGTAATTTGTGGGAGCCCAATCCGCTGTAGACCAACATTACACAATTGGGAGAAAAATGAAATAGACAGCACAACCACTGACAATACAAAAGCTTTACTTTGTCTTTATTAGAAATCATTAACCCCTTCACAACCAAGGTTATAGTGGTACATCCTTGGCCATGTTCCCACCCTTTGATGTATGCTCACATATTTAGCATGCACCATTCTCTGCAAATGTCAACTCATCTGAGCAGCTGACATGTGCAGCTAACTGGACCAAGTGGATCAGCGGCTGTGTCAGCTGAAGATCTGCAATATCTCAAGGGGCTTACAGGGTGAACCTGGACAACTTGGTAAAGCGCCAAGAAGCAAAAATAACTTATCTAAACTTGTTAAAATTATTACTAGTAGACTTTACTAGAACAATTGTGTCATCACATCGGTGTTCTGACATCTGTTATATTAGATAACTTTAGGGGTTTTATGAAATTGACACATTGGATGCTTTCTTAACAGAAGTGTTGCCACCCTTGTCCAACAGGGGGGGGGATTTATATGAACTTAGTACCAGTTAATTTAATAGGAATGGGCAGTAATATCATAGACAGACCACAGACAAGAGTGGTGCTATTTCTGCAGTGAAGTCAGGATTCCTGATGCAGGATATTTTTGCTTTGTTCTCCCGCTAAGAGCACTAGTGTCCTTGCAATATTAGATGATGTGCTGAGGCTCGGGAAGCCGTGCCACTTCATTTTCCACAGTGCAAAAAGGAGGCAGAAAGGGCAAGAGATCTTTAAAACCATCCACTGTGCTTGCACTGTTCAGCTAATCATAATCGTGGGCACTCACCCTTCAAGTAATGCATGTTATATGATGGCTCCCTTTGGAGTACTATTTTTTCATGTGTGCCCATAGACTTGAATGGGTGAGTTTCATGGGACCAATGGAACAAACTAGTGTATGTTGCAATTTTTTTCTTTTCTCTGCAAGCAGGTTAAGTTCAAGAAAATAGTCGCTCATTTGCACTGTCCCATTTAATAACATTGGTCCTTGTACTGTCTGTTTTTCATGGACAGCACTCAGACCGGAAATGTGCTCGTGTTACCCTACTCAACGGAACGCAGGCATCACATGCCTATGTGGGAGTCGCCATTATAAAAACTGGTATAGACTAGCTACGTTATGTATTCGGGTACTGGGCAGTAGGACAAGAGATCATTTTCATTTTCACTTATTGAAGTGGCAACAAATGCTGCTGTTGAATGTTAGCGATGGTGTCCTGCCGGTGTATTATAAAGCATTGGACCAGGCAGGCAGTTTATGTTGTGCTTTGTTGTCGGTTATATTTCTACCCATGCAGCCACATCCCTACAGACTTCAGGATTTCTCTTTTATTCATTTATCATCCAACAGAACATGCTTTTCTGTTATGTGTCTTGTGCATTTTTTTCATTTCTTAAGATTAGATTTGGATCTATGTCCAGAGCAGGGACTCTTAAGGAAACGACAAGTAATATACACATAGCATCCCTGACCTGAATGCTTACTGCCTTTTTCTTTGGCTCTGTTCCACATAAGTGCATGGGAATTTGACATAGATCAGGAATGGAATGGAGACCACGTCTGGAAGTAGTTCCAGGGCACCCAATTTGGTCAAGCAGTTGATGAAAGGATACTGCTTTTTGGAGCCCATTAGACATTTAACTAATGCAGTGTAAAAGGGGTGTGCAGAGCCTTGCTCCACAGTGTGTTAGAGGACCACCGCAACAGGACAGCGGTGAGAAACTTGGTCACTGAACATTAATTTGGCAGTCTAGTGAATGGGAATGCATCAGAAATACCCAGGAGACTGGAAATCAGATATTCATTTCCTGTCTGTGTCTTCTAGAGTAGAACTGATTTTGTACTATATTTTTTCTTTAAAGGGAATTGAGTGGACACATATTGAATACTTCAACAATGCCATTATATGTGATCTGATTGAGAATGTAAGTACAAATACTAGAGAAGATTTTTTACTTGGTACATTTCATTAAATGTTTTTTTTCTATAGGTCTGTATATACATAGCTTTTAGAATCTCTTAGGATCTTTTCACAAAAACTAAACACAAAATTAGCCAATTAAAGAAAAATAAATCTAAAGCCTTATTACCAACAAGTTTACACTTCTGCATTGTGGAATAGACATTAACGCCATGCTTTCTGGATCAATGTTGCAGCTGTAGGGACTCGATATAAAAACTTTCTGGAAACAATGACATATAAAATGTTTTCTTTTTCCTTTTATTCTTATTTCCTATTTTAATGCTTAATAAAAAAAATCCATAAATGTACTAAACCCTAAAGGCCATACCAAACAGGCTTCTGTTATTTGGGTTGCATAATAGTTACTTTGAATACTGCCATGCCAACAGCTTCATGTGCAGCTTGTGTTAAGTGTTGTACCACAAGCAATGTACATTTTAATCAATAGATCTTGGAATGATGATAGGTTTCACAATTGAATGTGTTTAAAAATATGTCCCTGTGCTAAGAATTGAATACATGTGGACTTCTTATGTGTTGTGTAAAGGTCTTGTCTGACCGTACAGAGCTGCTCCAGGTCATAGTCAGCGCATACCCAAGCTCCTGCCCAAGAAGGGAACTATAACTCACCTTTATAATAAGTGAGTATGCAGATGAAACAGCAGGGCCTAATAGCTATTTAGTCTGTATACTCACTTATCATAACACATTTCCCTGTTGTAGCACATTAACGTATTTGTTTTATGACAAGAGTGAGTTTCTGACACATCACCAGTGCCATGAGCGCATCATAAATTAAGTGAGTGACATATAAGCTTAGTGGCCGCAGGAGCTCCTAGGTCACGGACTTAAGTAATGATGAGTTCAGAGAGCTGGAGAAGCCACAGAAAAAAATCATTTTTGTTACATCAGGCAGGGAAATGTGTTACCTCAGAAAGCAGCAGCTGTGAGGCCCTGCTGTTTCATCTGTGTACTTACTTATCAAAAGTGACTTATGAACCCTCCTGGCCAAGTGCCTTGGTGTTCTGCGGGCTATCATCTGGCACAGTTCTGCATGTTTGTGCACATCAAATAACAGTATATAGCAGGTTCACATTTACAAGATTTTTTCAGCACAGAACCCACCCCTTTAAGTTTTTTTTTCACGCAGCAATTGAGGGATAAACTCATGGCTTGTATGCACATGGAATTCATGCATATCTAGTTGCTACAAGCGACACACTATAAATGGTCTGAGTGTAGGCTCTTACTAAGTAAAAACTTGTGTCTGAACATAAATTATTACATTAACATAATAACAAAATAAAATCCTCATCTCCCTCCAGAGGCTGTAAACTTTTTTTTTTTTTCCTTTTACTTATTGAGGTTTATTGCTAAATCTGTTTTTTGCTCATTATAATTCCCCATAAAACTTTAGAACCAGAATGGGATCCTGGCCATGTTGGATGAAGAATGCTTACGACCCGGCACAGTTACTGACGAGACATTCTTGGAGAAGCTGAATCAAATTTGTGCCACCCATCAGCATTTTGAGAGCCGAATGAGCAAATCCTCTCGTTTTCTGAATGACACATCTCTACCGCACAGCTGCTTCAGAATTCAACATTATGCTGGCAAGGTACCGCTGAGAACAATTACCTTTGTTGTAATAAAATATTTATAAGACTGTGTCATGTAGGGCAGCTGATGGCTGAATTAAAATGTCACTACTAATCAAGAAGAAGTAAACTGTAAACTTTTTTGCTTACCTCAGTGCAGGTATATTCTGTACCAAGAGATACGTTAATTGATAAGGTCTCAATTATTTAAAAACTCTTTTGAAGTAAAAAAAACACTACATGCAGGAAAATAGAGATTTATATACATTAGGCAGAGTGATAGAAAGATTGGCTACAGGGAGAAAATGAAGATTTATTCTACCTGTAGCCTCCTGCTCCCAGTTATTGTGGTGGAGCAGGCAGTAGAATACACATTATACAGCAATTTTTTTACTTGATGAACATTGACACCTAGGACATGCTTATTTATTTTCCAGGTCATGTACCAAGTGGAAGGGTTTGTTGACAAGAACAATGACTTGCTTTATCGAGACCTTTCTCAAGCAATGTGGAAAGCAAATCATGCACTTATCAAAGATATGTTCCCAGAGGGTAACCCAGCCAAAATAAATCTCAAGAGGCCACCAACTGCTGGCTCCCAATTTAAAGCTTCAGTGTCAACTCTGATGAAGAACTTGCTTACAAAGAACCCCAATTATATCAGGTAAAGGCTGCAAGTCTGTCATCATTTTATCAATAAAAGTTTTATAAACTTAAAAGTAGATTTTCTATTGTTTTTAGGGTATTTGCACACATCTTTATCAGGTGGCTTCCAACTTTACCCCACCTGAAAAATACTTAATAAAACATCAAAAGGAATGAACATATGCACAGCCGTGTCAAGACAGCTTGCTGTGAATATGTCCTGTCTTTTGTCCCTTTTAGCTGCTTCAGGCAAAAAGTGACTTGAGCGTTCTTTTGAAACTATCCTATTTTATGTATAGTATGTAAAAGAATAATAACTGCTGCAAGACATCCAAAGACATCAGGAAAGGCGCTTCAGATGAAATGCAACACTGGAATTTTCCTAAAGTGTCTTAAGCTTCATAAACAATGATGGTATGCCAGTGTCTAAAAGACGTTGTGTGCATATATTGTTAGGCCCTGTTCACACAGTGCGTTTTTTTATCTTATTTTTTTTATCTTTTTTTTTTTTTATCTGTTTTTTTGAGATCCATTTATGCTATAGGGACGGATCACTTCCTCTGATGCCAAGCAAAGTCAATCAGTTTTTAGAAATGCTGTTCCAATGCTGCGTTTTTGTACTAGTTTAATTTTTGGGCAGAAAATGCATCCTGAAAAAGAGAGTAGGTCAATTGGTGATCAATTTTCTCCATTAGTAATGAAAAAAGCAGCAAAAATGCAATATGTTTTGGGTCATTTCTTTCCCCAAAAACGGATCCAGTTTTGCTGCTTAAAATTCTACTAAACTGCAGCACAAACACTGATCAAAACGCAGCATGTGCAAAATGGCCTTACTGTTTTTCTTTCTCTCTTGGACTGCTACTTTTAAAAATACTTCTGTTAATAGAATTTTGGATACTTTCAGGTGCATCAAGCCAAATGACAAGAAAGCTGCCCATATATTCAGTGATGCCCTGGTGCGCCACCAAGTGAGTTACCTGGGCCTGCTAGAAAACGTCAGAGTGAGACGGGCCGGTTATGCCTTCAGGCAACCATATGAGCCTTGTTTGGAGAGATATAAGATGTTGTGTAAACAGACATGGCCCCACTGGAAAGGCCCGGCAAGGTAAGCTTGTTTGGTTTATATTCACTGTATGCTGCAGATTAAGCGTACGAGCCCACGATTAGTATTCTAGCTCTTCAGTGTACTAGAGTATTAGGTGCCTGAACTATCATTTCTTCTGATTTTGTATTGACTATTGTACTCACCTGCAAATAACCCCAGACAGTTCAATTCGACCACACAGACTTCGTATAAGAATCCAGGAGAAATGGAGATGCTTTCACTAAAAATTTGGTATTGAGGTACAATGCGGTAGGTAAAAAGAGTGATTCCTTACAGAGCAATAAAACAAATACATGGGGAAGAAGGGAGGAGTAACTGACATCACAGAACTACAGGGATAGTCAAGGGAAAAATAACAAAGGCAATGTAAGGAAAATTCAAAAATTGCGGTTCTTGGGGCACAAGATGACACGAAGCCTGGGTGGATGTTTATTCAGCAATCTTCTTTGTCTTATAGCTGCACAACACATTTTGGCAACTAACGCCTTCATCAGGTAATAGCCCATGATATATACAGACTCTTTATGTAGAGGTTAAAACAATTAAAACACAGGTGTGCAGGATGTCAATTTGAATCCAGTTAACCCTCCACTGTCCATTACCAATTGAACCCCAGTTAACGCTGACAAGGGCCAACCTTATTTAGCTGATAACAGAGAGAGAATACCATCTCTATATTAAGATAATAAATATATATAAACAGAAAGGGAGATACTTAGTGGCCAGTAATTTAGAGCATCATTTTTGGCAATGACATTAGAATACGCTTTCCATAGTGACTACATTTGCTATCTACAAATCGGCCAATGGCACAATGCAAATGCTGATTGGTAAACTTATACCAATAGGCGATCATGCCTGTTTAAACAGGTAGCCCAAAGCAGGTGATGTGCACTGAGCGATCTATACTAAACTGCCATATTGTTGGCAGTGCGAGCCCTGTTTACACATTTTATCTGAATAAGATTTTTGCTCATTCATCTGGTGATCGGCAGGGTGTTTCACAGAAAGATTACCAAGAAACTATGCTGTTCACGATAATCTTGCAGTAGAAATACTCCTTTATAAGCAAATGTTTATTGAAACAACTGAACAGGTAAATCCTCAGCATTTCAGTTTGAGAATTGTGCTGCAGATTCCTATTTTGCAGATCTGTAGGCAAAGTCTTGAAATATATACTATGTAAAATTTACAATGAAAACATTTTTTGCTAGAGGTCCTGCATTGGTTTCATCACCCAACACCTCATTGCTGGAGGTTTCACTATTGTCCAACATTGCCATGGAAATAACAAGTACAGGACATGTGAACTGAGCCTTAGGCTATGTGCGTACACTGAGTATTTGGTGCAGACATCTTCTGCACCAAATTTGTATCTCAAAAGTCAACAAAAATGCTAGTTCTCCAGAAAATAGCTTGCAATAAAAACTGTGCAAATGCACCTATTCCTTCCAAACTGTATAATATTATAAAATTGAGGTATTTGGCAAAATATTGATCAATCTTTTGAACCACCCTACCACATCAAGGCAATCTCATTACTCCTACTCTCTATATATTTATTTTAGTTGTACATGTGCCCTCCAACATACACATAAACTGCAACATAAAAAGCATCATTTACCTGGTGCATTTCAGAGACCCACTCCCAAGGAGTCAGACTGGTGCAAGAGAATTAAGGCAACTCGAGCCTCAGCACCTGCAGCTGACTCCACACATGCCTGGGCTTCTAGGAATTAACCCTCACTGCACCAGTCCAGCACTCATGAACAAAGGTGGGGCAGGCCCAAGCAAATGGAGTTTGAAATAAACTGAGCCTCTGGGCAGGATAAGATAACTGAATGTGAACAGTTACCAAGAATTGCCATCAACAACACAGATGAAATAACAAGCCAAACCTGGTGTGCAGGGGGTCAGCTACAATCCAATAACAAAAATCAGCAAAAAACACAGGACACCAGAAAACAGCTTGCAATAAAAACCGTTCAAATGCACATATTCCTTCCAAACTGTATACTATTATAAATAGAGGTATTTGTCAAAATATTGATCAATCTTTTTAGCCACCCTGCCATGTCAAGGTAATCTCATCAGGGTGATCCTACCCTATATATTTTTATTTTAGCGGTGCCATACAGCCTCTAAAAAGCAGCATTTACTTGGTGCATCTCAGAGATCTGCTCCCATGGTGCCAGACTGGTGCAAGTGAATTAAGGCAACTCGGGCCCCTGCACCTGCAGCTGTTTTTGTTGAAATTTGTATCTTCTCACAGAAAAACATATAAAAAATGTGGTGTGTTTTTGCCCTTGTTTTTAATAATGAAGTCAAAAGGTGGAAGGGCCAGAAAACGTAGGAAAAGACGCACCAAGAATTGACATGTCGATGATTGTTTTTTGCAACAAAAAAATAAGTAACATAGAGTACAACATTTCAGAATTGTCAATGACTTTGCTGACATAAGGATTGGCATGCAGATTTGTGACAAAACTGCATCAAAAATGCAGTGTCCGCACATGGCCTTAGTGTATGTGTGCATGTTGACTATTTAGTAGCAGAAACATTTTGCACCAAATTTGCACATCCCTACAGACAAAAAGTGTTTTTTTTCTTTTTTCTTTTTTTTTTGTTTTGCTGCATTTTCTGTGCATTTCTTATTCAGTTTTCATGCATTCTGGGATGGAAAAGTACAGCAAAAATGAAGTAAGAATTGACATGCTGCAGATTTATTTCTGCACGAAAATGCAAGGGAAAAATAAGCAACATGTGCACAAAACGTCAGGATTCTCATGGACTTCCCTGGCTTAAGGATAGGCATGCAATTTTGCGACAAAACTGCATTCATAAGCGCGTAAATACAATTATACAATATTTATTCACATACACTATTAATTCCATAGCACTTTATATACATCAGTAATGCTGTCCCCATTGAGGCTCACAATCTAAATATCCTATCAGTATGTCTTTTGCAATGTGGGAGGAAACCCACACAAACACAGGGAGAACAAACAGATGTCATCCTTGGTGGGTATTGAACCCAGGACCTCAGTCTGCAAGTCTGCAGTGCTAACCACTGAGCCACCGTGCCACCTACATTTAAAAAAAACTGTGTGCACAGGCCTTACATTGTTATATTTATGATGAGATCAGAGAATATAATGAACAGATGTACGAGACACAATATTATTTACTTTTATATTGTGAGATATACCGTAATTATTTCGGTTTGAATATTTATTTTCCCTTTAAGTTTAAATTATTTTTGTCTGATTTCCTCTATATTTATTGTTCTTATTGCTGCTTTTTTTAAAAGTTGCAGATGAACGGCAAATGTCTTCTACATTATGGTGGGAGGAATGACATCAGTTTATTTCTTTGACATAATGTCTGGTAACACATTCCTGTGTAATGTCTTTTACCATTTGGCGTGATTTTACATGTTCCAAGGTGCAGAGTGTCAAATGTTAGTAATTTGTTCTGTCTTGTTGAGGCGTTTAATGCTGTCAGCCCTTGTAATATATGCTGTCATTTGTCTGTGACTTGTGTCTACTGTAGTCAGTGAATTATGAGCATTTATTGAGATTATTGGCATTGTTCCCAATGACAGGAACAAGTGCGACTGACAGTGAAACATTTAGGATTTCAGTCTTATTTATTCTGAAGTGCCATATATAAACATAATGGTGATTGTACAGATTTAGTTAAATTCTCCTCAGGAGTAGATCTGATATTCCTTACTAGTATGTACCTGCTGCTTGTGATCAGTTATTATGTTAAGCTATTGGAAAACTTTCTTAGCCCAGCAATGACCTGAAAATATTTTGTTTTGCGCTTTAGATAAAAAAGATTATCATCTTACATAGCAATATTTTTGTGTTGAATGGTACAATTCTTTTTCCAATACATAATATAATGAAAAAGAGGACAAATTCTAAGGGTGGCTTCAGAGTTGCGTTCGCCTCCGCAGCGTCTTGCTGTAGAGAATGCCGCGTTCATTGTGCGGACGAGAATGTATGATTTGTACACAAGCATCCGCATGCATACAAATCACACACCAAAGTCTATCAGTGCGCACGCCCATCCGCAGCCAAGCGCATCACCGTGCATTCCCATGATAAACATTGGGATGGGCGGTGCTTGTGCTCGGCTTGCTTTCACCGTCTGCAAGACGCTGCGGAGGAGAAAGCAAGTCTGAAGTCACCCGAAGTGTAGTGAAATTATGGGAAAAAAAAACCTCAATTCTTCAATTGATTTTTTGGGAGTTTGTTTTTGTCCATTTTGTTTGTAATGATGGTGGTGAAAAACCATTCTGAAATTTGTTAAGAAAAAATATATATATTCCTGATGATCATTTTTGAGACCTGTAACCTTGTAATTTTTCCATCTTTTAACCAAAAACTGAACTGGAATGCAAGTATATGCATGCCATATATATAGGTGCATGTTCACACAGGCCACAAAACAGCAAAACCAAAGAAAAGAAACAAAAATGAGCAGATGCTCTAAAATAAGTATGTACATAAAAATTGTAGTGGTGCATGAAGATAAAGTAGGGTACTTGGTGACATTATTTTGATTAAAAAAAATGTAAACGCCAACCCACTATGTCAAGGTGATCCAATCGAGGCCCTCCTATCCTGACATCAAATATTTAAAAACCTTACTAGATGTCAAGTGACGTAACCGTGATAAGGACTAAGCAGGCCCAAACAGAGAACAGCCACCAATGGGAATATATATATATATATATATATATATATATATATATATATATATATATATATATAATTCACCCAGGGGTCTATGGGAACTCAGTACCTGGGCGTTGTTCTGGGGAGTGCTGTCTCGGTGGCTGGTGCCCGAGCCCGTAGCCCTGGTAGTCGATTTTAAATTAGAAAAAAAAAAGTCTGACCGCCGGGGATGATGGTAATGCAGCTAGATGGTTCAGCTCCCTGCAGGCGGATCAGGTCCCCGGGGCAGCGCTGCCACTGCACTTGTTGTGATGGTGGCAGCTATTCAACAGTTCATGTAGAAAGAAACACTGAGGCTTGTTAGCTCTATACGGGTACTTTACTGGAAGCTGGTTATGATGGTGTAATGAGGTGTACAATTCAGATTGTATTATTGAAATTGAAACTGCAATGAACTGTGCACAGTCCGCACTTGTCCACCAGGGGGCATCAGTGGACTGTACAATCACAGAGCTGGGAAACTCCCAGCCATCTCTGTTGTTGAACCAGGAAGTGAAAGCAGAGGATCAGAGCAGTATAAATCCAGAGATGAGAAGATCTACCTGCGGATGTCTGTTTAAAGTGGACTACTTTGCTACACCTTGCCGGAAAAATCACCCCGCAGAAGCCCCTGTGACTGATCCTGGGCCACTGGACTTTGGTGCTGTGACTCTGGCCGCTCTGCAAAATCTTGCCCGCCAAGCACCCAGAGTGCATGTGCTGGGGCCGTGACCGACATAAGGGAGCCATTTGTGCTGCTGTGATCTCCCTTCTGCTGTTGCTCTGTGTGCCCTGAGACTGGGAGAGACAGACTGTTACCTGCAGAAGGAGACCAAAGAAGAAGAGTGAGGAGATCCCCAGGCCTGCTACGTGGGAGCGACATCTTCTTCTGTGATAAGACTGGTATGTGATTTTAGGGAAAGTTAGGGAAAGATACCTTCATTGTTGTGTTTTCTTTTCTTGCTGCGTACCCGGAAGAAGTGAAGATCCAGAGACTCTAATATATACAAGTGCGCATATAGTTCGGTTGACTGTGAGATAAATATGTTTTACAGTAAAGAAATGTTATTATCGGTTAAACCTGAGTATGGGGATTCTGTTGAGAAAGATCATACACACACACCCGCGGCCTTACCACCGGTCGCTACATCTGGCGTAGTTGGCAGGATGTGTGATCAACAGAATCTCCTCCCGGTAGTAACTTATAACCAGACTTATACTACGGCCTGCAGGTCCATATCCGGTGCTAGCACTCTGAACAGTGACACGGAGGAATTGAAGCAGATAGTAGCAGAGTTGCAGAAACAGATACTGCAGCTACAGCTCAGGCTAGACCAACAGGCGGACAGGCAAGCGAGACAGCAACCCAGTCGGCCTATGGGAAGGTGCTGGACATGCGGCGACCCCCGCCATAGGGCAAACCGTTGTCCGCATCCTCCACCCGTGGTCCGATATACCAGAACCAGCAAGCCATGCCCCACAACAGCAGCCACCTTTAAACTAGACGCCCCCGCCAAAGCGGCTCGCTCGGCAGGGGAGATCAGGGAAAAGGGTGTGAAGAGACAGAGCCAGACCGATAAGCAAGTACTGGCCACTCGGGTCCAGGGGACGGTGAAGTGGTTTAATGTCCGCGATGGGTATGGCTTCATCAACAGGAATGACACAAAGGATGACGTGTTTGTACATCAGACTGCCATAAAGCGTAACAATCCTCGTAAGTGCCTCCGCAGCGTTGGTGATGGGGAGGTGGTACAGTTTGATGTTGTGAAGGGAGAGAGGGGTACAGAGGCCGCCGACGTCACCGGTCCTGGGGGTGTTCCCGTTAAAGGAAGCAGATTTGCCCCCAACCGGCGCCGCTACCGCCGGCGATCCTACTCTCCCCGGGTAGAAAACGTGACTGAGTTTATTGGAGATATTGTGAGCCCTGAACAAGGGAGCGAAGGTGAACGGGGGGATGACGGTTTCCCCCAACAGAGGTCCCTACTCCGCCGGAGATCAATCCCTGTGATATCAACGGCCATCACTGCCTTGGAGCCGATGGTTGTTGACAGGGACTGTCAACCTTTAAGTGGGGGGGTATGTAATGAGGTGTACAATTCAGATTGTATTATTGAAATTGAAACTGCAATGAACTGTGCACAGTCCGCACTTGTCCACCAGGGGGCATCAGTGGACTGTACAATCACAGAGCTGGGAAACTCCCAGCCATCTCTGTTGTTGAACCAGGAAGTGAAAGCAGAGGATCAGAGCAGTATAAATCCAGAGATGAGAAGATCTACCTGCGGATGTCTGTTTAAAGTGGACTACTTTGCTACACCTTGCCGGAAAAATCACCCCGCAGAAGCCCCTGTGACTGATCCTGGGCCACTGGACTTTGGTGCTGTGACTCTGGCCGCTCTGCAAAACCTTGCCCGCCAAGCACCCAGAGTGCATGTGCTGGGGCCGTGACCGACATAAGGGAGCCATTTGTGCTGCTGTGATCTCCCTTCTGCTGTTGCTCTGTGTGCCCTGAGACTGGGAGAGACAGACTGTTACCTGCAGAAGGAGACCAAAGAAGAAGAGTGAGGAGATCCCCAGGCCTGCTACGTGGGAGCGACATCTTCTTCTGTGATAAGACTGGTACGTGATTTTAGGGAAAGTTAGGGAAAGATACCTTCATTGTTGTGTTTTCTTTTCTTGCTGCGTACCCGGAAGAAGTGAAGATCCAGAGACTCTAATATATACAAGTGCGCATATAGTTCGGTTGACTGTGAGATAAATATGTTTTACAGTAAAGAAATGTTATTATCGGTTAAACCTGAGTATGGGGATTCTGTTGAGAAAGATCATACACACACACCCGCGGCCTTACCACCGGTCGCTACAATGGTATGCAGGTTCACAGTTACACAGTCTTTGCTGGTAGCTGGCCGAGTAGTCACTGAGGAGAATAATGTCTCTTTGAGGCTCCCAGAGAGTACATTCTGCTTGCTTCACTGTCCAGTTATCTTCCTTGCGCCTCCTTCCTTACACTGCCCTCCACAGCCCACTTGTCTACCAGGCCTGTCGGGTGCAATGAGGTACCCTTCTTCTATTCTAAGGGGCTCAACCTTGTTTAGTGATCCTGGTGTTGCTGCATGTTCTGGACAGGGTAGTCGGGGCTATTAGATAGACCCATGACCTACTGGTGTTGATGGCTCAGGGATAGACTCCCGCACCGCGACTCGGAGCCGATTCTTCGTTGTGGACTAGGATTCCCCCTGGACTGTAGAAGGTCCGGCACTGGGTCTCCTCCTTCTGTCTGGGTCGCTGCTCTTTTTGGGTGCCCTACCTGCGGTGTCCCTGTGGGACTTGTTCCTCCGACTAGACTACTCCGAGTCACTAACTCTCTGTGTGGTTTCTGCTCCTTCTACCCTAATGCTCCTCCCATCGGGACCAGTTACCCTTGTAACGGGTGGCCAATTGGTCCCCTATGCTAGGTGTAGGGATGCTGTAATGAGAGCCTTAGGATGACGTTACACTCCCCAATGACAGGAATACCACACACTGTGTCATGGGTGCAGTACCCCTACTGTTGCGCACTGATCAGTGGGGTGCCAGATTTATATATTATACAAAAAGAAAAAGGAGCAGCACAGGAGACAGATTATATGGTGCAAGCAGACCAAACCTTCCTTTTGCAGGTTTCCAATGTATACCGAAAAGTGAAAAAGTCGCAGCCCTCCAGTTGTTAGGTGCTTTAAAGAACATTTATTCAGGCATGGCACAGGTGGCAATATATATTCCTCAAAAGGTAGGCCACGCCTTAGTTTTCAAAAATGTATGTCTCTTGGAAAAATAGTTGGAAAAGCAAAAATTAAAAACCGCAAATTGCCAGGGGCTTAAGGGGTTAAACGGTAAACATGGAAAGTAGTTGGATGACACTTTTCTTTCCCAAGGACCATTGCGTAGGCTAGGCAATTTTGTTTTGATCCTCAGGTCTTATCAAATTTGACTTTATTTTCTTTGATTTGACGCATGATCTGCCCCCCAAAAAATGAAAATGGGAAAATGGCAATAGATTATAATACATACATGTTCTATTAGTGAAATAAAAAATGGACAGAACAAGCATGTAGAACACAGCTGTTATAAGGAGGTCTTACTTCACAGCTCTTATCAGACACTTGTATTATAGAAGATCACAGTTCGCTCTCACTGTTTACGGTAATTATTATATTTGGTTATTTTGGAGACCATAAGAGGGAGGAATATTAGTTTTACCACATTGATGAAATGGCTTCTATCTACCCATATGGTACTGTACTCATGCCTCATGGGATTGATTGCAGAGGCAGAGGTGTGACTAGACTCTTATGGGTCCTGGTGGAAAATTTGGGCCTGGGCTCCCACCTGCAAGTTGGACAGTTCTATGGGACCCTCTAATAATGTCCTCCATCCTGGCCCCATCCTGTAATAATGGCCTGAGTCCTGTAAAAATAAAACAAGCATGTAACTCATGATCAGTTAGGATACTTTCACACCAGTGTTTTTTTTTTTAATCCTTCACAGATCCAGTTTTTGAACAAAAAAAGGAAACGGAAAGTATTATTTCATTATTATTTATTTATATAGCGCCATTAGATTCCATGGCGCTTTACATATGGAAATGGCAGACGAGGACAAGTACAATAAGTATGGACAAACGAGATGTACAGGTATAGGAGGGGAAAGGGTCCTGTCCTCGAGGACTCACAATCTGAGGGGCAGGTGGGGATACAGTAGGAGGGGGTAGTGCCGGTCATGAGACTGTGTAATGGACAGGGTTTCATTGTAGGTTGTAGGCTTGTCAGAAGAGGTGTGTCTTCAGGTTCCTTTTGAAGGCTGCCAGGGTCGGTAAGTGTCTGATGTGTTCGGGGAGGGAGTTCCAGAGTATAGCTGATGCACGGGAGAAATATTGAATGTGGTTGTGAGAGGAGGAAATAAGAGGGGAGCTGAGAAGGAGCTCTTGGGATGATCACAGGTTGCATGAGAGTAGGTATCGGGAGATGTCAGAGATGTATGGAGAGGACAGGTTGTGGATGGCTTTGTATGTCATGGTTAGGGTTTTAAATCGGGATCTCTGAGAAGTGGGGAGTCAGTAAAGGGTCTGGCAGAGGGGAGAGACATGAGAGTAGCAGGGAGAGAGGTGGATAAGTCGGGAAGCGGAGTTGAGGTTGGATGGGAGAGGTGCGAGGTAGGTAGCAGTAGTCGAGGCAGAAGATGATGAGAGCATGAACAAGTGTTTTAGCAGTGTCGTGGTTAAGGAAAGTGCAGGTCCGGGAATTGTTTTTGAGCTGGAATTGGCAGGATGTGGTGAGGGCTTGGGTGTGGGGTTTGAAGGAGAGGGAAGAGTCGAAGATTAACCGAGGCACTTGGTGTGGGGGACTGGGGAGAGTGAGCAGTCATTGACATTGATGGATAGGTTTGGTAGAGCGATTTGGGGGGAAGGCTATGAACTCAGTTTTGTCCATGTTCAGTTTTAGAAAGCAAGCTGAGAAGAAGGATGAGATGATGGACAGGCATTGTGGAATTTTGAATAGTAGGGAGGTGATGTCAGACCCAGACAGACAGATCTAGGTGTCGTCGGCGTAGAGATGGTATTGAAGACCGTGGGATTCAATGAGTTGTCCTAGGTTGACGGTGTAGCTGGAGAATAGTAGAGGTCCCAGAACTGAGCCTTGGGGGACACCAATGGATAGGGCGAGGAGGAGTGGGAATGGGTGATGCTGAAAGTCTGGTCAGTGATACCAAGAGAGTCCAGGATCTGTAGAAGTAGGGAATGGTCTACGGTGTCAAAGGAGGCAGATAGGTCAAGGAGGGGGAGGACGGTGTTATGTCACTTGTTCTTGGCAGTCTGTAGGTCGTTGGTGACCTTAGTTAGGGCTGTTTCGATGGAGTGATGGGATCTGAAGCCGTATTGCAGGTGGTCAAAGAGGGAGTAGGAGGAGAGGTGGGAGGACAGTTTGGAATGGACATGTTGTTCGAGTAATTTTGAGGCGAAGGGGAGAAGAGATATGGGGCGGTAGTTGGGGGCAGATGCTGTGTCAAGGGAGGGTTTTTTGAGGATGGTTGAGGGAAAGACGCTGGTAGTGAGTTATAAGTTGAAGAGATGTATCAGAGCAGGGATGAGGAGTGTGGGGAGGTTCAGGATGAAGTGGGAGGGGAGTGGGTCAAGGGCAGAGGTGGTGAGGTGAGATTGTGACAGAAGGGAGGAGAGTTGATCTTCTGTCATGCTGGAAAAGCTTCCTTTGGATGAGGAGGGTTGGGAGGTAATGGGGGAGGGCCGAGGGGACAGTGGGTCAAAAGCTCTCTCTGATTTTGTCGCTCTTCCGTTTGAAGAAAGAGGCAAAGTCATTGGCAGAGATGAGGGTAGAGGGAGGATGTGCAGGAGGACAGAGAAGAGAGTTGAAGGTTTTGAATAGTTGTTTGGGGTTGTGGGACAGGGCAGTTATTAGAGTTGAGAAGTAGGCTTTTTTTTGCAGCAGTGATTGCGGCCTTGAAATTAGTGAGGGATTATTTGTACAAGGTGAAATGCACTGCGGAAAAGATCAGGTTTTGCCCTTAAATGAGATGGTACCATATGTTACTGTACCGGTATTATGCCGGTTCCATTTGCTGTTATTGTCCTTTGTTGGGTCCGTGCCTGAACACCTAGTGAAAGGATTAGGTTTTAATTGAAAAACTGGATCTGTGCCAGATTTTTAAAAAATGCTTGTGTGAAAGTAGCTTTAAAGAGAAGATTTTATAATGCTATGTTCACATATCTAGTAATCATCCCGTAGAATGAATCAAGCAGAAATCTGTTGACAAAAAGTTGTGCAGTCACAACTTTTTTGTCCTACTAAAAAAATCTGGCTTAATCTGGATTCATTTTATTAACATTGAACTCTATGGAAAATGAGTCCATTAAATATATATCAGTTTTTTTCAATTTGAAACTGATCCAATAAATGAATCCTTTTGAAATAAAAGACAATTAGCTGACTAATTAGTGGATTATTTTCCATAGACTTCAATGGTAAAAATAGATCCAGTTGATATAGGTTATCTTTACCTGGGCAATAAAATAATGTATGCACAACTTATTTTTGTTAACGGGTTGCTGCTAGATCTGTTGTAGCGGATGATTACTGCTCAAGTGAACATGGCTTTGTTTTGTCAGTATTTGCTCTCCTGGGTGACCGTGGGGAAAAGGGACACCGGGGTTCCTGATCTGCCCCTCAAGCTAGGCAGCCCTAAACTATCCCTAACTCAGGGGTACTCCTGATGGTGGAAAGGTCTCCACTCTGTCCCTGTTCCTGTGCAACCTTGAGCTGATTCCCACTCTCTCTCCCCCCAGAGCTGGAAAGTTAAGATAAAGATAGAGACAGGGGTGAACCAAAACAAACTAAAAGGACGCAGACACAGAGAGAAGCTGCCTCGCTCCTGGGGGGGACCGTGGGGTACTCGGAACCGGGTCCTTTCGGCGTTGTCTGGAGCTGCAGGATGTCATGGTGACGTGACCCGGTCTGTGATCCCCTCGTCGGGCGAGCAGATAAAAAGGGAGATTGAAAAAATGGAGGAAAATATAATAAAACAAAAATAAGAGTGTTGTGACGCCACCCGTGGAGTGAGACTGGTATACCCTCTGGTGCAGTCAGGACCTGTGGGGATGATGGGAGTAGCAGCGAGGATGGTTCAGCTCTCCACAGGAAGAGCAGGTCCCCAGGGCAACCATATAGTCTATAGATATGCAGGGCTTCTTGGGGGTGCAGGATTCACGATACAGTCAGGCAGTCTCCTGATGCCAGTTAACGAAATCACTCTATCTCTCTTCAGTTGCAGTAATCACAGTCTCACACAGCATAGAGCTTTAACCCGGCTTACTCTCTTTCTTGGCAGATGGTTAGTTTACAAGACAGTACAGTGGCGGCTCCGGTGTGGTTTAAGCAGCCAGGATGGCTCATCAAAATCACCCCCCTTCGTGTTCCTTTCATGGGCCTTTTTGTTCTCTCCACATGCTAGCTATTATCCAGCGGCCACAGACTTTCAATGGGCGACCTGCCTGGTCCCCTAGCTTTATTACAGCGGCCATCTTTTCGCTGTGCCGGAGGTTAAGTCGCGGGACATAAAGATTCTGCACCTTGCCAGGGTTTGTGGTTGGAGTGTAGAGGTTCCTGGCCACTTCAGCAGAGCCGGCACTCTGGTTCCGGCCAGTCCCTCAGTATCCCCGTTATTTGAGAACACCTTGGAATCCTTCCTTCTCTCACCACGGTCTGCAGCCCGGAACATGGACAAATCTCATGGTGGCACAGGCCGCTGGTTCCGTGTCTTTTCAGTCCTGTATGATGCCTCTCCTCCTGACTGAACTTGACTCTCTGGTGTCACTTGGCTGACTGGGTTACTGAACTTGGTGTTGTCTTTTTTTTGTTTCCTCTCCTAACTGGTTCCTGTCCTAACTTCCCCACCCTCCACTTGTTTCCTCCCCGCACCCTGTTGCTGGGCATAGAGTCCCTAGTATTGGGATCAGAGTGTGTTGGTTGTGTGTTTTGGGGTGACCGACTTACCAACGCTGGCTGCTGTGCCATCTAGTGGCAACCGGTCCGCAGGTGCACCACAAATACATCAAGTAATAAGGGAGAAAACAAGTACAAGCAGGAGTAAAAATACAGCAAAGGAGTTTTCACTTAACAAGCTGCAACTAACACCAGATTACTGGATCACCAAGGCAAGGACCGGTATTGCTGGAGCAAAGCTCAAGCTATAGTCTGCATGAGAAAACCGATCCCACCATGGTCAAAAGGCAGGGAGAAACTGTGATGGTGGGTTTACACACACCAATCATTGTATCCAATATCTGAACAGATCTCTGGTTGCAGTGAAATCATGGACACATAGTTCCATTTTGTGGCTGTGTACAACATGGAGCAATCTGTCCATGATTTCACTGCAACCAGAGATTGGTTCAGATATTGGATACAATGATTGGTGTGTGTAAACCCACCATGATCCTTCTTCCAAAACATGTGATCCTAGAGGTTATCAGGAGTCATACAGAGATTAATTCCTGCTACATCGATCTCTATTGAAAACACAGCTGGTCGACACCCAAGACAGCATGTAGAACTGCAGAAGCATGTGAAAAAACCTCAGTGCGGAGTGTTAGAATCAGAAGTGTGAACAGAGCCAGATGCCACCATGACACTGCGAGTTTTGAGCAAAATGCTGGGTGACACTTGGCTCTGATGTCTCCATGTTGCACCAAGTATCTGCCCAAAGATTGTCATTTTGCTCTATGCTGACTGTACATTTATTTTACTTATAGATTTATAGATAAGTGTAGTCTGTTATACTATATAGAGACATATGAAAAAAAATGTATAAAACATGAGTATGTATGTATGTATATGTGTGTGTGTGTGTATATATATAAAACATTTTGTATTTACAGCGTGAGCGTATGGCGCTGCCCTCCATTGGAGATATATTCATTGGAGCATATGTCTGCCATTTACCTCCACTTCTCCCTATGATCATGAGGATCAGATATATAGGAGTAAATGAGTGAAGCAGTGGTAGATAGAGGACCGTGCTCGCACGTGGCTCCTGTTTCATAACTAATGCAGAGCAGGATTTCAGTGCTGTTGCTGACGTTTCATTTGCAGGACATGTGGCAAAACAATTATATTTTTAGCAAAGTTTTCTATCCCACATGAAAGACATGCTCTTGTTCTGAACTCCATACCATCATTTTTTTATTTATTTTAACTGGTCTTTTTGCTGTCTCAAGATTTCCTCCAGCTTTATACCATGTGTCTCTTCCTTTTTTTCTGCTTATTGTAAAGATTTCCAAGAGTCTGATATTGTGCCAAATTGTTGCTTTTGTTCTGTACTAAAAAGACTTTCAAAGTTCAGATGATATCTAATATACGTATTTCAAACTCTGAGCTGGGGATTTTCCACATATATAGCTTCTATTCCATAATTGATTAATCTTAATGTTATGTTTGACTAAACATTAAGATGCATATTTGTGCGCAGTGAGGACGCCATGTTTTGTGCTGTTTTTTTTTTTCTGACTAAGGCTGGCTTCACACCACGATTTTTTAGATTTGGAGCTGTCCGGTGTGAACCAAACAGCCCCGGATTTTGCCCCTATTGTATCCCTATGTTGTCCGATGAGGCCAGATGGCAGTTTTTTGCCATTCGGTTTGGTGTCTGTATGGCTGGATCCAGTTTATTTCGTTTTTTACCCGGACACAAAATTGGAGCATGCAGAATTTTTTATGTCTGGGGCAAATATCAAACAAAACCGGATCCTCCCGGATCCGGGGCGATCCGGCACCCATAACATGGGAGTCTATGGGCGCCGGATCCGGCAGAAGAACGATCCGGTTCCCGGACGCCGGGTGCTGAACGAACGACGGCTCTGAAATTCAAGCCGCGTTGCGCACCTGAACCAGCTGACAGTTTCAATTTAAGGGTTTTTCCAACCGCTTAATATTGGGTATACTTCCATAACTGCTACTCACATTTCTTTGCTATGTCAGTTTCTGTTCCTCCTGTCCTTTTCGGATGGACATGTAGCCACTGCACTTGTGACCAACACATAACTGTTTGTCCACAGTGGTTACATGTCTGTTCAGAAGAAGACCTTTAACATTGTCCACAGAACCAACAAGCTATATCTGTTAAGATCCAAACCCAAGAATAAAAAGCATGGAAAGATGAGATTTATCACCAACCATCATGAGTAATGGGAGACAATGCTGGGCATTTGGAACAAATAATGGCCCCTTTTACAATCAGACCAAAATTTGGAGGATCAGCTGACTCTAAAAGCCTTTTTAATGTTGAGAAGCCATATCTATTACAAATTTTCCAGTAAAATGTCATTTTACTTTTAAATAATATACAAACTAAAGCCGTGTTCCAGGATATTTTTCATGAAAAATGTACAAGACCTATAAAGTCCTCATTACACTCAAGAGCTTTGTGTACGGTTTTGTCAAGAAACACTTTGGGTCCAATTTATTATTGCCCTTGCACCTATTTTCGGCATGTTTTGGTGTTTTGCACCTTTTTTATTTGCACCAAATTGATATTTCTGTTTGCACATTTTATGAAGTCTGTTTTCTATTTTGTGTTAGTCTTCCCGTTCCTCCCCCAAAGTAAGTTTATGTATACCAACGTTTGTGTCATTTTAGAAAACCTTTTTGCTAAAATTTTGCAAGAATGGTTAAATAAAGGCCAGTTTGGACTTTGCCATTTTGATGAATTTGGCACATACAGTTAGGGCCAGAAATATTTGGACAGTGACACAAGTTTTGTTATTTTAGCTGTTTACAAAAACATGTTCAGAAATACAATTATATATATAATATGAGCTGAAAGTGCACACTCCCAGCTGCAATATGAGAGTTTCCACATCCAAATCGGAGAAAGGGTTTAGGAATCATAGCTCTGTAATGCATAGCCTCCTCTTTTTCAAGGGACCAAAAGTAATTGGACAATGGACTCTAAGGGCTGCAATTAACTCTGAAGGCGTCTCCCTCGTTAACCTGTAATCAATAAAGTAGTTAAAAGGTCAGGGGTGGATTCCAGGTGTGTGGTTTTGCATTTGGAAGCTGTTGCTGTGACCAGACAACATGCGGTCAAAGGAACTCTCAATTGAGGTGAAGCAGAACATCCTGAGGCTGAAAAAAAAGAAAAAATCCATCAGAGAGATAGCAGACATGCTTGGAGTAGCAAAATCAACAGTTGGGTACATTCTGAGAAAAAAGGAATTGACTGGTGAGCTTGGGAACTCTAAAAGGCCTGGGCGTCCACGGATGACAACAGTGGTGGATGATCGCCGCATACTTTATTTGGTGAAGAAGAACCCGTTCCTACATTTTCTATCAGATATTTTTGTTCAACCCTTCAAATTAAACGTTACAATCTGCACTTGAATTCTGTTGTAGAGGTTTCATTTCAAATCCAATGTGTGGCATGCAGAGCCCAACTCGCGAAAATTGTGTCACTGTCCAAATATTTCTGGCCCTAACTGTAAATGTCAGTGAAAACCACTAATAAAAGAAAAGTAACTTAAAAAAATGCAATTGATTAAACTGTCTCTGTATGTTATCACATGAATTGCTCCTAAATGGAAGTGGTCTACTGGATGAATGCCCATATCATATAGACCATATAGACCATGGGCAAAACCCCAAGGAACCTGAGAACCAGGATAAGAATGGTATTGGATCCATTTCCAAAAATGAATAGAATGAATCCACTCTTAGACAACAGAACAAAACACTTTTTGCCACCCCCATTGCTAGTCATTTCAGAATGCTATACAATCTTGAGTGGATGAAAATAAGGTGTTGGGTAATTAAAAGCCGGCATAAAAGGCTGAAATTTACATTCAGTTCTACTAAAAGGTAAAAGTAGATGGATCCTTATAGAGGTTATCTGTGATAAAAAAAAAATTGTGCCTAAGCACTAACAGGCAGGTAGCTGCGACCTAACCGCCTTTTGTTCCCTGGCGCCAGTCACCGCCATTCAGCCTCAGCACAGAGCAGTCACAGACCACTCCTGGCGGGGACAGCATGGCGGGGTAAATAAAAGAGCAGAGTCTTCTTTTCCACTCTGCTTTGTGGAAGGGGTGGGACAGCAGGTCTCCTGCTGATTGACAGCCAGCTCCTTGCTACCTATTTGGGAGAGCTGGCTGTGAATCAGCGTAAAGTCGGCTCTGATGCTCATCGACAGAAGGGGAGGATCCTCCCCTTCTGTTGACGTGTCATTATGGACAGGAGCAGTCTCAGACCACTTAGTGTTGACAGTGAACGGCGCCGGGCACAACAAGCAGATAAGGGCAGGCTACCAGCCTGTTAGTGTTTATGCACAATTTTTTTTAAGTCTTTTTATCCCGGATAACCCCTTTAAGTTGAACACTGAAGTACTTTGGGAATAAAAAGAATATAAATATTGGTTATTTTATGACAAATCATAATGATTTTAATAATATTTGATAACGTTCCAAAATATGCCTTGGACCTTTATACAGAATCTTAGTGATGCCTGCAATATAGGGAATTAAAAAGAGTAATATACTTGATAAAATGTTGCCCAATTACTGAAATTATCTAAAAGCATAACATCAGAGCACAGTCTTCGAAGTTATCTATACTGAATAAATTTCATATATTACAACAAGTTCAATATGTAACACTCTGGAATAGTTCATCCTCAAATTTTGGGTCTAATAATAAATTGCTTTACTTTGTTGTTTGTATGTAGAAACAAGTATAAAACAATACATAATATACAATTGGATGTGATTGTCTGTCCTTTATGTCATTCTAATTTTAATTAATGAAGCTCCTTATTAGGTGGGCTACATTCCTTGAAAAAGCCAGGTTATCTAGCGAAACGTGCATTAGGACATTTGTCCTGATGATCGGTGTAAGGAGAGGACTATTGAAGAAAAGATGGTGACTCTGCTTCTTACAATAATACTTCTACTATACACTAAAAAGGGGGGAGAAATACCGCAAAATAGGGTCTTAACTGTGTGATGAATAGTCATATAGGTGTATGTTGTGCTCACCTTTTTTGGTTGTGCCCAGTCACAACACAAATGCGTATCCGACTGCTGCACCTCCCAGTAAAATGGTATCCGAGGTAAAAAGAATGGGATTTTCCGTGCGCTGCCTCCACACAATAAATGATCCAATTATTATCCAAACTGTTCTTTATTAACTCAACGTGTTTCGTGAGCACGCTCACTTCTTCAGGAGTTATACAAAGTTACATCCTTTCTTAAAAACAATCCTATATATACTGACATAATCACTCTCAATCCAATGATGTCATCTGCATCTATCAACGTGAAAAAAATAATCACCAAGCTTTATCAGTATCTCACATTGTACATCAATCATTTTTATCATACAATGCAAGATGAAAGGGGCGGTAATTTAAATCAATATGAAGACCCAATTTGATGTAGCAGTGTTGAGGGAGTGATAGAGGGTAGCGCACACACAAACTTGCAATGGATGGCTTTCCAAGTGTAAAGTCACGATTCGATGTAGCAGTGTTGAGGGAGTGATAGAGGGTAGTGCACACACAAATATGTAATGGGCGGCTTACCAGGTATAAAGTCCCGATTTGCTGGTGAGGGAGTAACTGAACCAATAGAGGGTAGCGCATATACAAATATGAAAGGGGCAGTAATCCAAATATAAAATCCCATTTTGTTAGATTACTCCCTCAACACTACTATAACTAAAAGAGGACAACGCATATACATTAGAGAATGGTCGGCAGTCCGAGCTCAATGATAGAGTACTGGTAATTGAATGGTTGATATCCTAAAGGGAATGGGATGGATGGGTAGATAATACGTTTCGTGACAAGAATGCCACTAAAAGAGAATAGTACAATGAAATAGAATGTTTTATATAAATGGATAGTGAAAAAACTCAAAATGTAATTTAATGTGCTGACATGAAGGTTTTTTAAAAAAAATTGTGAGCATTTTAACATGGAATTATAGTAATTTTATGAATAGAGTATATGTCAAACTATGTAGGTGTTAATGTTGATTTGTATAGATTGGGGGATTTCTCATGAAATAGTATGATATAAATGATTGATGCACAATGTGAGATACTGATAAAGCTTGGTGATTATTTTTTTCACGTTGATAGACGCAGATGACGTCATTAGGATGAGAGACATTATGTCAGTATATATAGGATTGGTTTTAAGAAAGGATGTAACTTTGTATAACTCCTGAAGAAGTGAGCGGTCTCACGAAATGCGTCGCGTTAATAAAGAACAGTTTGGATAATAATTGGATCGCTTATTGTCTGGAGGCAGCGCACGAAAATCCCTTTCTTTTTACCTTGAATACCATCTTACAATAACACATAATATTCATGGTCAGCAACTCGATGAATGACAATTGTGTGGCTGCTAATCAGGTTCAATGAATGATACCTAGGCACATCGTACACCTGTCGTCACAGCATAGAGGCAGCTCTAAACCATAATACACAACGTTAGAATCACACACAATGGCATGACCTCTACCTTGTTACTTTATGCTTGAATTTGATACATAATTGTGTCTCACATGACCACGTCTCTGTTTGTATATTATTGAAGTGTTTATGGTTAGTGGAGCGCACTATCCTGTCACATGACATTATATTCTTGGGAGGTATAGAGAGTAGTGATGAGCGAGCACTACCATGCTCAGGTGCTCGATACGTCAAACTCTGTACACAAGTTGAACCCATCCAAGCGTCTATTTGAAGTCAATAGGAAACTTGAGCATTTTTCCAGAAAAAAAGTTATTCATAGCTACACTGGATATCATCTTATATATTAGGAACCCCAGTCTAGATTTCTCTCTCAATTTCTCAATACCAAAACTTGGTTTGGGATAACTCTTGGTCAGGATTAGTAGTAGGATTAGCTGCCAATAAAAGAACATTTTAATAGTAATTTTTAATAAAGTGTGACTAAATGTTATATTTACATCATTCTAATTACTTCACATCTTTTGATATATGCCTTCTTTCCATTTTCTTTTTTCCTTTTATGTCCTTCATTAAATATTCAGAAAATGCAGGAACAACACTTCCCTAAATTGAAAACTTAGTGCCCACCACACACACTATTCTGCCCCCACATTGTCCCTTATAGTGCACACAGTATAATGGCCCACAATTTGAATTCCCCACCTTCCCCCTTGCCGTATTTTGCACTCACAGTAAAATGTGTAATTCTCCACAGTAGCTCCCATACAAGTATCATGCTTGCCTGTATGACTTTTTACATCGTTGCTCCTCTATGACTAAGCTGCTTTCTGCTGACCAGTCATGCAACCTTACAATATCTTGATATGATCTGAAGGCCCTTGCAGGCCCCTCAGTCTGTACCCAGATGGAATGATTGAGCATGGATCTAACAGCTCCCTGCTCCACCATTGTGCTCAGCCGTGTCTGTGTCCTGAAGATAGAAAGTTTAAGGGTGGAAACACACTGGCATGAAAAAAAAACAGCCTGTTTCTCATCCAGGAGAGTTTGACGAGTGTCGTCCGTTTTTTGCTCCGTTTTACATCCAACTGCTATGTGAATGTCCGACATTTGTCTCAGATCACATCCAAGTGTAATCCGTTTTTTTTCACAGCATGTATTTACTGCATAATAATTTGCAGGAACATTTACATAGTTCTCAGCTGCAGAATGATAATATATCGGTGAAAAAAACTGATGCCTCTCGGATGGTCCGTGTGCTGTCCATGTGCGGTCTGTGATTTTGTCAGACCCATAGACTTGCATTGGCGAGTCTCGTGCATGAATCGCATACTGTCGCACCATGTTGCAATTTGTTTCTCTTCCGTTATCCGGATGAGAAAAGAGCATCCGACACTCGCCAGTGTGCTCTCGGACATAGAATACTATTGGGTCGACTGCAATACGATATAATCATGCATTGGAGTCGTCAGACTTTCACGCCAGTGTGTCCGTACCCTAAGTCACAACATACTACCAACCTCCTGGGACAGCAGGACGGCACCCTAAAGTTGAGAGTGTTGGCACACAGAATTTCTTTGGTCTTCTACTGATTGCTGCTCCATCTGGATGGACATGTGACCACTGCAGCGATCACTAGCTGCAGCAGTGATGTATATATTGCTACTATCTTTTGTAATTGTCCGCAGCAATCACATGTCTGTATGGACAAAGCAGGAAGTATAGAGATCATCAGGGAACCCAAGAAATGTTGTAAGAGTAGCAGAACATAATAGGTAAAATGTCAAAATCTGTATGCTACAATTCAGTAACACAATTATTTCTGTTGGGCACAGATACATTATTGGACACAGATACATTATTGTGACTATAACTCATATAGGAAAATTTTAAACCCAAATAGCCACTCCATGAAGTTTGGAACCATACTTGATCCAAACTTGAGTCCGAATCCCAAATATGTCTATGGTGACCCAACCTTTTGTGCTATAAAATCGTGGTAGTAAGGACTAGGGGGCTGCAGAAGGTAGCAACATGGCAAATAAAGCAGTTAAATGAAGCTTACGAGTTTTTGCGCTGCTTCTGCTTCCAGATCCGCTCATTAAACCTTATGAATATTCTTCTCCTTCTCCCACTCACCCTCTGTGATTGGTTGCGCTCACACTAGTGTCATCATAAATAATTGAAACAAATGGTGTGAGGTCTCCCGTATCTTATGCACAGCACAGATAAAGCAGATGGCTGGAGGCTGCAGCCCGCAGCCGTGTGCTTTATCTTGGCTGGGTAGCAAAATATGGGGGACCCCATGCTATTTTTTAAAAGATTATTTGAGAAATTAATTTAAAAAAAACAAAAAAACTGTGTGGTCCTCCCCAATTTTGATTACCAGCCAAGATAAAGCACACAGCTGGGCGCTGGTATTATCACCCTGAGGAGGCCCCTGATTATTGGGCCCCCCCCAGGCTAAAAATAGGAGCCTGCAGCTACCTAAGATTTGGCACATCCATCAGATGCACCAAATCCTGGTTCTTTGCCAGGCTCATTACAATTGCCCTTGTGCGGTGGCAATCAAGGTAATATAAGGGTTTAATGTCAGCTGTGATTTGTCAAAAATCACAGCTGCTATCAAGCTTTTGGCTAATCATGGGGAGGGGTCTATGAGACTTCCAATTACTAACCTGTAAGTCAAATAAATGAACACCGAAAAATCCTTTATTTGGAATAACCCCCCTTTAAACTCCTTTATTAACCCCAAACATACCCCTACAGTTCACCATGTACTGTCCCACATCAAGAAGCTGCGGTGCTGGAAAACACAACTTCTCATTGCAACTTCTGGGACACATTGACAGCTGCAGCTGTCGGTGAACTCCAATTCAACCCACTGCCGGACTAATGGGTTGTGAGACACGGCGACACAGCTGTCTGACAATTCGGCAGCTGGTTCAGCTGGGTTCACATTTGCAGATTCCCACGGTATCTGCTGCGAGATTGATGGATTGTGAAACATGAAGGTACAGCAGTCTGGAAATCCAGCATCAGTTCAATTGCTTTCATATCTGCAGGTTCCCTTAGTGTGAATGCAGTTGAACCCATTGCTGATTAGCTGTGCCGCCATGTCACTCAATCCAGCAGCATGTTCAGCTAAGGTCACTGGCGGCAGTGGGGAAACTCTTGGTTATGATCTCTGGTGAACTCAGTGACATGATCGCTTCTCATAGCTGAGGGATTCTCCGCAGTTGTCGGTGAATCACAGAAGCAGCAGTGAGTGGTCTTGTTTTCCATCACTGCTGCTTCTGGATGTAGCAGAGCCGGATTCTTCATGGGACGTCGTATGGTGTATTACTTCAGGCCTGCAGTCGTGCTTTGGGGGGTAATAAAGGGGTGAAAGAGGGTGTGTGTTTTTAATTCAAATAACATACAAACACAGGGAAATCTTTTATTTCTTTTGACTTACAAGTTAGTAATGCGGGGTCTCATAGATCCCTATCCATTACTAATCTAAGGCTTGATGGCAGCTGTGATTTTTGACAAATCAACCCTTTATATTACCCCGATTGTCCTGGTGCTGTTTGCAATCAGGATGAGCTGGGTAAAGCACCAGGATTTGGCGCACCTAATGGGGCGGCTGCGGAATACTATTTTTAGCCCGAGAGGTCTATTTATTTTTTAAAAAATTGAGTGTTTTTTTCCACATTTAGATACCCAGCCAAGATAACGCACATGGCTGGGGGCTGCATGCCACAGCTGTCCACTTTATCTGCGCTGATGATAAAAATGCAGGGGACCCCACAACATGTTTTTCAATTATGTTTTTATTTTTACACTAGTGGGAGAGTACTAGGTGTCCCTTGTGGACGCTGAACTTTAACAGTTCGGGTTCACCCATCTCTACTTCTCAATTTTAACATTTGTGAGCAAACTCCACTCCTCCTATGCCATGCGAACTCCAAATGAATGTGTTCAATGAGCACTCATGGAGAATCAATAAATACAACATGAGTTTAGTTGTACTCAGTGTCTTCTTCTTTATTAGCCTAGGGGTCCTTACTTGACTCATGGACTGTTCTAAGATTTATGGCTGGCCACACATGAAGGCAAACGACACTTGTCCGGTGCTCCTAAAACATTAAGATACATGCGTCTCTTAATGAATCAGGAGCTTCTGACACTAACAACACCAATCTTGAGGAATCAGGCCCTCATTGTTCTTTTTCTTTTTAGTACAGGGGCAAATATGTATCATGTATATATCACTGCATAAATGTGATATATTTATATATATATATATATATATATATATATATATATATATATACAGAAGTTCATTAAAGAAGCACTCACATGAAGCTTTTGTTTTTTTTCAACATTCCTGGGGCCCAACTGACTTTATGACATGGTAGTCCTGTGTCCAATCAGCTCCCGCTGCCTTCTCTCTGCCTTCAAACACATGAGTACTCAATAGGAAGTGAGTGTCCAGCTGCAGCTCTCACTTCTTGTTAATAGCTCCTATATCCAAAGTCAGAGAGAAGGAGGCTGGTGCTAATTGGACACAGAGCTTGTGTGTCATAATGATGTCACTTGGGCTCCAGAAAAAACTTCTGTCTGCTAGTAGCGCGCCGGCAGGGGTGAGCATAGCCTTTTTCAGTTTTGTGTGGGAGAACATGGGGAATGAGAAGTGGTTGTCCAAGTAGTGGACAACACCTTTAAAATAGGAACATCTATACATTTTTGGTGCTTAGAGAACTCTTAATCATGGGGCATGTTCTTATTTTAATCTGCCACCAGTTTGTATGTACACATTCATGTCTGAAATCATGTAGCCCCTTTCTGATACTTGTTGCTGGTGCATAGAGCAGCATGTATCCTCTGTCAGGTAGCCTAATGTTATATTTGGTACGACTGGAAGGGATTTATCAAACCTATGGTTGACCGACTGGATCTACGAAAAAACTTTAATAAGAAAATCAATGAGGATCTTGAATTACGTCTCTTCATGTTCCTTCTGCATGATCAAGATATGCCATAACCAGTATTCCCCATAAAGAACATAAAACACAATTTCCAGGACTTCCTGTCTGAGTTGGGATATGATAACGCCTATGGAGCAGCAGCTCTCACACCACAAGAATCCTACTGACAAATCTGCGGACATCCACCACCCCAACACAAGAAAAATACGGGCTATCACCAGCTCCCACTCCACACCGACTATAAAGGTCAGTCACTTCAATCCTGGATCATTTCTGAGACCTGGAGGGTCCTGTGACCTGCTGCCCACGTGTGCACCCAAGGTCTGCATTGGCTGCTATTAACACAGAAAAAAATCCACTGCGACTAAAGGTATAATCCTACAAGCCAGACATAGAACTCCCCTTCACCCCACGCAAACACCGGAGGGATCTACTTAGCAGAGGTCAGGGCAGATTCTACAGGACTTCTCTCCGGTCCGGTAACACATGTAAAGAGGCCTGTGAAGAGGCCCCTAAAATGGTTGCTGTGATCAGACTAAGCAGAGAGAAAACAGTCTCTCCAGCAATGACACACAGAGCCCCAGGGAGGGGGTATAAGCACATACGACTGGTCATTTCTCTTGGTGCCAGCTCAAAAGGAAAACTAGTGACATCTGGTGGTTGCCATAGTAAACTGAGACACGGAAAAGCTCTGCTGCCACCTAGTGGACAAAAACATAAGCACACAAAAAAAATAAATAATTAACTGCAAGTGCCTACTGTGTACTGCAGAACAATAAATAGAATAATAAAAAGAATATTTCCATAGCTTCCAAGAACCATAAGAACTGATTACCTCAGGAGAAAAGCCAAACGGCAGCAACAGAGGGACCTTAAGCTGACTCCATCTACGTCACCACTTCAGCAAATGGATCGCTACGTGTTACTCAGCTCACAAAAGCCGGAGGGGCCCCGGCAAACAAGCAGCGGAAACCACAGAGTGAAAGAGGGCACCAGGACCCAAGTCCTGCAGGAGAGGACACTCCTGCAACAAACTCGCAGCAGAAAACCCCAAATGAGGAGTACATTGAAGACCTAAATGAGTATAGCAGGAAAGACCCTTCAAGATTGACATCAATAGACTTTAACAAACTGGCGGCTGGCGTGGCAAGTAGCATCATGCCAGACATCCTAAAGAACCTGGAACAGGCTATCAACAAGGCCCTCCAGCATCTCAAAGATGAAGTGAGCAAACATAAAGAACGGATAGTGGAGCTGGAGCAGAGGGTCTCGCAACTGGAGGGTGCTAACATACACCTCTCCTCGCAGCTGAAAGAGACAACTGCAGAGACAAACCGCCTGTCTGAGAAGGTTGAGGACCTGGAAAACAGGTCAAGGCGCAACAACCTAAGGCTAGTGGGGCTCGCTGAGTCAGTCCCTGCAGCTGAACTACAAAGACTTTGCGAAAGAGACCTACCAATGGCCCTGAGAATTAATCACAGTTGTAGGGTCGAAAGGTTTCACAGAGTTGGGCCAGATCTACGATCTCACAATCAAGGATCTGATGACTGGACATCCAGACCACGTCAAGTAATCATGAAATTCCTGGACTATAATGACAAGTTTGACATAATAATAGCATATAGAAGATGTCCCCAGGCAGTGACTTTGAAAGGGGATGAAAGTTCTATTATTTGAAGACTATTTTGCGGAGGTAGCAAAACGCAGGAGAGCTTAGTAAAATTCTTGCAGTATTCTATCAAGCAAAGAAACGTTTTGCACTGCAATAACCGGCAACACTTAGGATTTTCCAAAATGACGGTGATAACCTCATCTACAAATGAGCAAGCAATGCAGAGAAACGCATGTAAAAAATACTGCGCAACGCAAAAAGCAATGAACGAAGAAGAGGTCATGAGGAAAACGGCTTCCCATTAACACCAAAGCCTCAGATGGCATCTGGCCGGTGCAGGTGAAGCACAATTGAAATGAACTGCATCATATACATCTTGCTCTTGATGGGTCTCCTCCCCCCCTTCCTAGACACTTCTTTTACAAACAGGACACTGTCTACCCAAGGTGACTGGATGCTGTTGGTAACATGTTGAGTACTGCCAATTGATATATATTGCACCTTAATGAAGATGGATTTTGGTGGGAAGTGCCCATCTGCCCCTTACTTGGGGAAGGGACCCGGGTACTTGGGAGGCGGAGGGCAAAGCGTTATGCAACTGTATGGATCAGGGTAGAGGAGAAGATGCAGATGGCATTTTGACAATTATATATAATGTGTGGTGTAAGATATGCTTCTTCCCAGAGGTGTTTCTTTTTTTTTTCATTTTGGTAGCCCTTACTTCCTCAGAAAAAAGCGAAATCCACAACGCTATTAGTGGTGTAAGAAGCTAGAAATACACCACAGCATATTGAGAACTCACTGTTTATTTGTTTTAAGGTTTATATCGATCCCCTTTCATATCTTTAAGTCTTGTTTCTTTCTTTTCTACCCTTTTCTAACCACCTGGGGATCTTCTTTTAATCACTAGAACCCTCATAAGGAAAACAAAACAAGAGGTAATAGGCTGTAGTGACAGGGACTATGAAGGTCATCTCTTGGAATGTGAAAGGCCTAAGGTCCCAGAATAAAAGAGTAAAGATGCTGAGATCTCTGAAAAGGTACTCACTCGATATTGTATTGCTTCAAGAAACCCATCTAACTAGAAGAGGATTTTTTTAGGCTCACCAAATTGTGGGTGGAGAAAGTAGTGGGGCTCGTCAGCTCAAGGTAGACAAGCAGGGGTAGTGATACTGTTCCATTGTAAGTTTGTATTTAATCTGCTGTCACAGGAGTGTAATGATCAGAAAAGGTGGGTTTGGGTCACCATAGAGCATGGAGAAGTCTATTTAATCTACAATGTTTATGGACCTAAAGGCTCAAACAGAGTCTTCTTTGATGTCCTGGAGAGGAAGATTGTCTTGTACTACTCGCCTCTGATAATTATTGGGGGAGACTTGAATACGGTTCACAATGGGGAAGAGAACAGAAAGAGCCAGAGCCTGACTCCTCCAAAAAGAGACACTCTTCTCCCCTCCTTCCTTGAACAAACTGGATTGAGGGATGTTTGGTGTTGCACCTTTAGCAGAGCGCACAGGAAAACGTTGTCAGCAACGTTTTCCTGTGCGCTCTGCTAAAGAGAAGTTCCCGGGGCTTCCTGTGTGACTGCATCCACAGTAAACATTGGGTTACCATTGAGCAGCGTTCGCAGGCAGCCCCCGAGTTAACGCTGGCCGTTACTGCAGGCTGGGCTCTGCAGCAACTGGATCCGGTTAACGTAAGGGAAAGTATTTCCGCTGTGGAAAACATTCATTGGTTTTCACTATAGCCCTCATGAAATATCGAGAATGATCAGTCCCTTCCGCCACACAGAATGGTATTGTCTGGAGGATCTGAGCGGGATGTTAGGGGCCTTGGGAACTAATTCAGATGTATAGTGTCTGTTAAAGATACAGCATATATTACCATAGAACGACACGCTTGACTAAAAGAGATTCTCTTCCTTCCCCTATTATCCTTCTAGGCATTCAGCCTGTCTTTTCTTTCACTCATTATTTCCCCAAAATTTGTGTTACAAGGCCATTGACTGAGATCTATTTATGCATTTCAGTTGTGGCCAAAAGTATTGACACCCCCTGCAATTCTGTCAGATAATACTCAGTTTCTTCCTGAAAATGATTGCAATCACAAATTCATTGGTATTGTTATCTTCATTTAATTTGTCTTCAATGAAAAAACACAAAAAGAATTGTCCTAAAGCCAAATTGGATCTAATTCCACACCAAACATAAAACAGGGGGTGGACAAAAGTATTGGCACTGTTGGAAAAATCATGTGATGCTTCTCTAAGTTGTGTAATTAACAGCACCTTTAACTTACCTGTGGCACCTAACATGTGTTGGCAACAACTAAATCACACTTGCAGCCAGTTGTCATGGATTAAAGTTGACTCAACCTCTGTCCTGTGTCCTTGTGTGTACCACATTGAGCATGGAGAAAAGAAAGAAGACCAAAAAAAATGTCTGAGGACTTGAGAAACCAAATTGTGAGGAAGCATGAGCAATCTCAAGGCTACAAGTCCATCTCCAAAGACCTGAATGTTCCTGTGTCTACCGTGCGCAGTGTCATCAAGAAGTTTAAAGCCCGTGGCACTGTGGCTAACCTCCCTAGTTGTGGACGGAAAAGAAAAATTGACGAGCGATTTCAACGCAAGATTGTGCGGATGGTGGATAAAGAACCTCGACTAACATCCAAACAAGTTCAAGCTGCACTGCAGTCTGAGGGTACAACAGTGTCAACCCGTACTATCCGTCGGCGTCTGAATGAAAAGGGACTGTATGGTAGGATACCCAGGAAGACCCCACTTCTTACCCCGAGACATAAAAAAGCCAGGTTGGAGTTTGCCAAAACTTACCTGAGAACTCCTAAAATGTTTTGGAAGAATGTTCTCTGGTCACATGAAACAAAAGTAGAGCTTTTTGGGCAAAGGCATCAACATAGAGTTTACAGGAGAAGAAAAGAGGCATTCAAAGAAAAGAACACGGTCCCTACAGTCAAACATGGCGGAGGTTCCCTGATGTTTTGGGGTTGCTTTGCTGCCTCTGGCACTGGACTGCTTGACCGTGTGCATGGCATTATGAAGTCTGAAGACTACCAACAAATTTTGCAACATAATGTAGGGCCTAGTGTGAGAAAGCTGGGTCTCCCTCAAAGGTCATGGGTCTTCCAGCAGGACAATGACCCAAAATGCACTTCAAAAAGCACTAGAAAATGGCTTGAGAGAAAGCACTGGAGACTTCTAAGGTGGCCAGCAATGAGTCCAGACCTGAATCCCATAGAACACCTGTGGAGAGATCTAAAAATGGTAGTTTTGAGAAAGCACCCTTCAAATATCAGGGACCTGGGGCAGTTTGCCAAAGAAGAATGGTCTAAAATTCCAGCAGAGCATTGTAAGAAACTCATTGATGGTTACCGGAAGTGGTTGATCGCAATTATTTTGGCTAAAGGTTGTGCAACCAAGTATTAGGCTGAGGGTGCCAATACTTTTGTCTGGCCCTTTTTTGGAGTTTTGTGTGAAATGATCAATGTTTTGCTTTTTGCTTTATTCTCTTTAGTGTTTTTTCATTGAAGACAAATTAAATGAAGATAATAATACCAAAGAATTTGTGATTGCAATCATTTTCAGGAAGAAACTGAGTATTATCTAACAGAATTGCAGGGGTGTCAATACTTTTTGCCACAACTGTATATCTATTTTAAATGCTACGCGGACATGTTGCTTTAGAAGAAGGATTTGTATATGTACTCCTGGTAATCTATAGTGTCATTGTGGATGTTATATCCTATATACTATGTTATCCTATCCAATGTTATGTTCTAAAAATCCAATAAAAAAACCAAAATAAATCACAATTCTCCTTATTGCTGTGGGTACAAAGGCCATGTTTAGCTCTTATATTCTGTGGATATTACATATATTTATTTACGTTGCTAATTTTAGTGACTTCAAAGTGAATTTTGTATGGTAAATGTATTTTTTTGATCTCCTCCAACCATTAATGTGAAACTTGTCTGTTTATTCTTAGAGATGGTGTAGAAGTGTTGCTCAATGACTTACAAATACCTAAAGAAGAATTTTCTTTTGGGAGATCAAAAATATTTATCCGTAATCCAAGAACGGTATGTGGGATTGTTTCCATACTATATGCTGTGCAAGTCTTAAAGGGACCCTGCAGAAAATGTAACCCACCCCCTTCTTCCAAATGATTTGTGACTGTGTAATCCTTTAACATATAAGCCAGTTGATCTTTTTATGATCACAGCCCTGCTCTGCATTTGAAGTTTTTGTCTGGAAGTGCATTGTGATGTGACGATACACTCCTGAAAGCTTCTCAACCTCACACTGTATTTTCCACCTTGCATCCCCTTCCACTGACTGACAGGCTATTCATTCTGGTATATAGCCACTGACCTGTCAATCAACCAGGGGAGGGTCCTGCTAGGTAGGATATGCGTGAGGCTAAGGAGCTAAAAGTACATGTACACCTCAATGTGCAACTTCATCTTCTGGAGCAACTGTTTTTTTTGTTTTTTTAGGGTTATACAGCCATATCAATGGGTGGGAGGGAGTAAAAGCTTGTCAGGTTCTCCTTAAAAAAATTAAAAAGTTGAACTCAATATTGTGTTAACATCTGCCTATTAATATCAAGCCATTCTTTAGGATTTTTCTTTTTTTTCCAAAATGTACTATTTTGTTGCCTGTTTAGCTGCAAAAAAAAAAAAATACAGCATCACTTAAAAATTTTGAGGGATAGACCGTGCTCGCCAGTATCTTGGTGCACAAAAAAAAATAGCTTCTATGTATAGGAATAACCTTGGCACACAGACTAAGGAGTCAGATATTGATGCAAAAAAGATTAATTTATTTAGAAATGAATTGATCTTTTTTTGCATCAATTTCTGACTCCTTAGTCTTAAATCAGTAACGTCTTTGAAGACAGTAAAGTCTGCAAGACAGGAGTGAGAGGGAAAAAGAAGGGGGGCACAGATCTAAGTGCAGAATTTTGATTATATCAGACAGAAATAGGAAATCTCCTCACCTTTTTGGTGTCGTGTTGTTCAGCATGTAACCCTGTGTTTGGGTAGTGGAGTAATCGTCTGGATCCTCTGGCCTGCAGCTCAAAACAGGTGAAATGAAACACCTTGCAGGAGGTTCATCAAGGAGTGTAGAGAAGGATTTCCAGTTTGTCAGGGAGCGCTTCCAGATGGTTCATTAATTACTCCGATTATTTCAAGGAATTTCCAATTTATTAAACATACAAACACAACGCGTTTCGGCTATACATAAAATTAGCCTTCATCAGGTAAAATCATATACATCTTAAAAAAGACACATTTATATAGGGGAATTTTTTTTTTCTCCAACCCTTCAATCAATTATCATCAATTGAAAACACCTGCTCACCTCTCCAGAGTGTTGGGAGGCTAATTGTAGAGGGAGCCTATATTACTTAAAATCTAGTATAAACCTCTTTTTCTATATATTTCTCTTGTTTTCCTATAATTCTCATCTCTTAGGAAGTTACAAAATCCCCGTATTCAAACAGGGAGATGATTATAAAAAATACAATTCAATAAAATTGTGTTGTATTTTTGAGGTAAAAAGAATAAAATTGTTAAAAATGATAAAAGATCATTAGAGTTATTTATCCTATGGCATTAAATTTCCCCTATATAAATGTGTCTTTTTTAAGATGTGTATGATTTTACCTGATGAAGGCTAATTTTATGTATAGCCGAAATGCATTGTGTTTGTATGTTTAATAAATCGGAATTTCCTTGAAATAATCGGAGTAATTAATGAACCATCTGGAAGTGCTCCTTGACAAACTGGAAATCCTTCCCTGACTCCTTAGGCTGGTTTCACACTGCGGTCAGATCAGGTCAGATCAGGTCAGATCAGGTCAGATCAGGTCAGGTTTTGTGTTTCAAAACCAGGAGAGGAACTTGCAGAGAAAAAGTATAATTGAAAGTTTGACACCTGTTCTAGGTTTTGGAGTCACTCCTGACCTGATCTGACCTGATCTGACCTGATCTGACCGTAGTGTGAAACAAGCCTAAGTCTGTGTGCCAAGGTTATTCCTATACATAACTTCAAAATTGGCTGGAAAGGTGGACAGAGCCTTTATGTAATTGTTCCAATGCTTTTAAAAAAAATAGTTAAAGAGAACTTGTCAGGTCCTGTATGCCCCCACAGGCACCAGGAGTTGTGGGCACATATTTATATATTGCCTGCCTATCAGTCCCTTTGTTTCATTGGACACATAAACACATATGTAGAAAAAGTATTTCTAAAGTCGTTTATGATATGCAAATGAACCCTGTGACTAGTCAAGGTGGTGTTGGTTTCTGCTAACTAGTTGGCCCACTATGTAATGTAATCACTCCCCTGTGGGTGGGGTAACATTCTTTACAAGAGTCAGCGTCATCACCTTGTTCCCTTAAAGGGATCCTGTCACCCCCAAAATGCCTCATAAGCTATTAAAACATGTCCCTAGAGCATATTATCACTTATCCTACACTCCTTTTTGCTCATAAATGTATCTAGTGAAAATGTAGAAAAACGTTATTAAACTCACTCATTAGCGATGTTAATGAGTGGTGACTATATTCATAGTCACCCAGGCAGGCTCTCCTCCTCATAATATCACGCCTTAATAGGCATGATCTCAAATGCTGATTCTAATCTGCGCCTCCCCGCTCTCCTCTGTGCCGGCGGGGCTGCAGTGCGGCTGTAATGACGCGAATCGCGTCATTTCCGGCATCGGGTGACGTGTGTACACCCGTGCCGCTCTGTTATGCCTCCAGCACACATGCGCAATGCGGTGCTGGAGGCATGACAGAGTGGCGCAGGTGTACACACGTCACCCGATGCCGGAAATTACACGATTCGCGTCATTACAGCCGCACTGCAGCCCCGCCGACACAGGACAGCGGGGAGGCGCATATTAGAATCAGCGTTCAAGATCACGCCTATTAAGGCGTGATATTATGAGGAGGAGAGCCTGCCTGGGTCACTATGAATATAGTCACCACTCATTAACATGGCTAATGAGTGAGTTTAATAACGTTTTTCTACATTTTCACTAGATGCATTTATGAGCAAAAAGGAGTGTGGGAATAGTGATAATATGCTCTAGGGACATGTTTTAATAGCTTATGAGGCGTTTTGGGGGTGACAGGAATCCCTTTAAATCATATACAGTACTCCCTCGCTACTGTGGAAGTATATTTGTAATGGTCATGGCACCTTTACATGTTACTTACTGGACAATGTATGGTTACTGTTGTAACTGCATAACATGCAGTGATGTCTGTCAATGACTGATGTCAGCCTAGGCTGGGGAACTTGAGAGAGATGCATTTAAAAGGTTCTTGGGTGTCTGTACATTACATTGTAGTAGAGATGAGTGAATTAATTTGGGTGTCATTGAATTCTACTTGAATAATTAAAAAATCCACATTTGCCAAAATGTGAGCTTTGTCATTTTCTTTCATATGGATTCAGTAAAATGACAGCTGCTAGCTGCCCATACAGGGCCATCAATAAACTGTGCCCTAATCGACCATCAAATGTTAAAGAAAGAAAAAATAATCCTTATATTCATCTTACCACTCGCCTTTCTGCTCCTCACTGTCTTCAGTCTGATCCCAGACGTATGTTTTTATCACCATCAGAAGCGCTGAATTTCTGAACCTTTTCACGCTAGGTCACAACTTTAAGCTCAGATGAGGCCCCAGATTATAAGGGATGTTCAAATGGTGGGAAATAACTTTTTCGCAAATCGAATATCTCAGGAAAGTCGGGAGAATTAGAATTTTGCCAGATCTGCTTATCTCTTGCTTGCAGGGATTTTAGCTGTAGATTTTTTGTTGTATTGCTTCAAAATCATCAAGATCATTTTTGCCATACTGCCTTCTGATGTGTCTAGTGATCAACAAAATAATACCGTATATACTCGTGTATAAGCCGACCCGTGTATAAGGCGACCCCCCCTACTTTTGTCCCCAAAAGCTGCTAAAAGTTATTGACTCGCGTATAAGCCTAGGGTATGAAATGCAGCAGACCCCCATCCTATTATATAGCCCCCCGTCACTGGTATATAGCACCCCTCAGTAATGGTATACAGGCCCCTCAGCAGTGGTATTATAGAGGCCCCTCAGCAGTGGTATACAGCCCCTCCCTCGTATCAGGCCACTCAGCAGTGGTATACAGGACCCTCAGCAGTGTATACAGGCCCCTCAGCAGTGGTATTATAGAGGCCCCTCAGCAGTGGTATACAGGCCCCTGTGCAGTGGTATACAGGCCCCTGTGCAGTAGTATACAGGCCCCTGTGCAGTGTATACAGGCCCCTGCGCAGTGTATACAGGCCCCTGTGCAGTGTATACAGGCCCCTGTGCAGTGGTATACAAGCCCCTGTCAGTAGTATACAGGCCCCTGTGCAGTGTATACAGGCCCCTGTGCAATGTATACAGGCCCCTGTGCAGTGTATACAGGCCCCTGTGCAGTAGTATACAGGCCCCTGTGCAGTGTATACAGGCCCCTGTGCAGTGTATACAGGCCCCTGTGCAGTAGTATACAGGCCCCTGTGCAGTAGTATACAGGCCCCTGTGCAGTAGTATACAGGCCCTTGTGCACTAGTATACAGGCCCTTGTGCAGTAGTATACAGGCCCCTGTGCAGTAGTATACAGGCCCCTGTGCAGTAGTATACAGGTCCCTGTGTAGTGTATACAGGCCCCTGTGCAGTGTATACAGGCCCCTGTGCAGTGTATACAGGCCCCTGTGCAGTAGTATACAGGCCCTTGTGCAGTGTATACAGGCCCCTGTGCAGTGTATACAGGCCCCTGTGCAGTAGTATACAGGCCCCTGTGCAGTAGTATACAGGCCCCTGTGCAGTGTATACAGGCCCCTGTGCAGTGTATACAGGCCCCTGTGCAGTGTATACAGGCCCCTGTGCAGTGTATACAGGCCCCTGTGCAGTAGTATACAGGCCCCCAGTGGTGGTATACTGGCTCCCAGCAGTAATACACAGCCCCCCCTCCTTATTATGTGTCCCCCAGGCTGCGGCACCTGTTAAAATAACAAACGTTTCATACATCACCTTTCCGGCGCAGCTCCTCCGGTCCCGGCTTCTTCTTCCTGCTTGTGCCGGCTTCTAGTGCTGTGACCGGGCGCAGGAGATGACGTCATCGGCTGCGCCCGGTCACATGACACCGGCACAAGCAGGAAGAAGCCAGGACCGGAGGAGCGGCGCCGGAAAGGTGATGTATGAAACGTTTGTTATTTTAACAGGTGCCGCAGTCTGGGGGACACATAATAAGGAGGGGGACTGTGTATTACTGCTGGGGGCCAGTGTATTGCAATATGCACGGCAACCCCCTCCGCTGATGGACGGGGGAATGCTGGGCATATTCATTACACTAATGAGGCGGCCCCACGTGACCGCCCGCGGTCACCGCAGCCCCCTCCTGCCTCCTCTAGCCCCCGGTCACAGCCCCCCCAAGCAAATACACCGTGACTCGCATATAAGCCGAGGGGGGGGGGACTTTTCAGCCCAATTTTTGGGCTGAAAAACTCGGCTTATATGCGAGTATATACGGTAGTTACAAATAAACAGAAATGTGGGGGAACAAACAATTTTTGTATTGTCTTAATAACTGTATTTAAGTTACTGTATAATTCAGTGTCTGTTGTCATCATTGTAGTTGTTTAAACTCGAAGAATTGAGGAAAGAGCGCCTAGAAGACCTTGCCACTCTGATACAGAAAATCTACCGGGGATGGAAGTGTCGCACACATTTCTTACTGATGAAGAGGAGTCAGGTTGTTGTGGCTGCCTGGGTCAGGCGCTTTCTTGTAAGTTACAAATATTAATTTTTGTTTTTAATTAGCCCTTTTTTCACACTGATTATATTCTGCTGATTCATACCGAACAGTATTCTGATAAGTAGTTAAAAATCAGGATTACGCTGTGGTCATACAGCCGTATAAATATGGATGACGCTCATAGTAACATAGTAACATAGTTTTTAAGGTTGAAGGAAGACTTTAAGTCCATCTAGTTCAACCCATAGCCTAACATGTTGATCCAGAGGAAGGCAAAAAAAAGCAGAGAGTGGCTCACAGCTCCACAGACCCGAGCATGACAGTTTCATGAATTACAGTGCAGCTGTCATGGTCGGGTGAGGGGAGCCACCAACTACTCCTTCCTTTACAATGCGAGTGTCATCCGTATTACATGGCCATATGACTCTCGCCTTAATGACCAGATGACATTTGGTGGATGATTAGTAATGTGATAAATGTAACAGACTTTAAGCCCAGATTGATAATGTTCAAGTCTCTGAGACCTGTCCATTATCAATCCTGTGAGTAAATAGTTAAACAATTTTTCTCTGCATATGTGTTTTTTATTTGAAATAAAACACACAGACAACCCTTATTTTCCCATTTGTTAACTGCAAACATACCCTCCAACAATAATCCACAGCGATATCCAGCGAAGCACACAATCATGGCTCTGCTACATCCAGAGACTGCAGTGATGGAACAAGCGACTTATTGCTTCAGTCTCTAAAGGTACCGTCACACGCCGCCATATGGCTTCCATATCGCCGGCGATTTGACGTGAGCGCGCACATTTCAGGCACTTTTTTCACATCACTGTGGAGGTGTCACACGCAGCTATCTAGCGTGCGCTCTTCGGCAATCTTGCGTCCTTCAGGCGATTTCCAGAAGACTGGAAGCAATCTTCTCTTCACACATCGCCGCGTCACACGGCACAATCATAGCAACGATGAGGCCATACTGTTTCGATAGGGGTGTGCTAGAGTGTGTTTCAATGTGCCCTTATGACTGCGATTGGTTGGACAAAACTGTATTCCCATTGGTCAGCCTTGCGTGAACACACGGGTCATCAAATAAGGCGCCTTGGACATGGCCAGCCAATCAGAACGCAGTATGACCCACCAATTGCCGCAGATGTGGCGCAAAAAAACACCATCCAAGCATACGGGATTGATTTCAGGATCGCTGCGTACATTGCTATCGCCCTGTCACATGCCACAATGCGCTGAAATCGCCTGGTGAATATCGCTTGATTTCACTGCAGTGCAGTGCAATCAGGTGACGCTCCACCAGCGATTTCATGCCGTAGAATCGCCCAGTCACATGCCTCTACGCACATGCGATGTGATTTCCAGATCGCCGAATTTGGGAATTGCCAGCTATCTCGCCGGCGACATGGTGGTGTGTGACGGTACCTTTAGATAACAATGACTGCTGTGGGCAGTGGTGATGTCACTAAATACTCCCCGCGGCAGTCAAAGAATACAGGTGACCCCGCTGGTGCAATGCAGAACATGGTGGCGCAGCTGTTCAAATGAGTTCATGGTGTGGGTAACTAGTGCTGTGAAATCAGTTGGATCTGCTGCTGAATTGCTTGATTGCTGTACTGCAATGATCTGCAATCTGGGAGCTGGGTCACCTAAGTTAACTGACTGCTATGGGGAGCCCTCAGTGATGTCACTACTGCCCGCTGAAGTCAGTGTGACACCAGAAACTGCAGTGATAGGACGCTTTTTCCATCGCTGCAGTCTCTGGATGTAGTAGAGCCAGAATTGTGTTTTTCACTAGATATCGCTGTGGATTACTGTTTGAGAGTATGTTTGGGGTTAATAAATAGGAAAATGAGGGCTTTCTGTTTGTTTTATTTCAAATGAAGGATTTTTGTCAGCATGTGTGTTTTAATTATTTACTCACAGGATTGACAATGTGTGGGTCTCATAGAAGCCTGAACATCATTAATCTAGGGATATTGACAGCTGTCAATACTCAGCTGCCATTAACCCTTTTTATCACCCTGATGCCACCGCACCAGGGAATCGGGAAGAGATGGGTAAAGTGCAAGGAGTTTGTGCTTCTAATGAATGTACCAATTTCGGGCATCTACAGGCTGCTATTCTGTAGCCTGTGGGGGCCAATAACTATAGGCTTCACCATGCTAAGAATACCAACCGCCAGCTGCCTGGTTCTTACCTTGGCAACAATCAAAAATAGGGCGAAACCCACACAACTTTTGTTAATTATTTATTAAAATAATAATAAAAAAAATTGGTTTCCCTATATTTTTTATTGCTAGCCAAGATAAAGCCAGGCAGCTGGGGCTAGCAGTCCATAGCTAGCTACTTTATCTGTGTTAGGGCTTCATTGTATTTTGATTCCCATGTAAATTTTAATTATTTATTTTTAAACCCCATATTAAGGCAGGTTCATTGTCCATAGCAACCAATCGCAGATGCCGACACAATGAGTGAGGGGCGCAACAGCCAATCACAGTTTCTGCCACTGTGTGTGGGCATCTGTGATTGGCTGGTGCCAGTGCAGTGACAAATCAAGAAGTTAATGAGCTGCCTGGAAGTACAAGCACGCAATCCTCAGTAAGTGTAAGGCTATGTGCCCACTGTGCTTTTTTTGAGCTGTGTTTATGCTGCATTTTACAGCAACGCAAACTCAGCTGTTTCAAAAATTGCAACAACGTGTTTGTGGTGCGTTTTTCCTGCGTTTTCCAGTTGATTAGAATGGCTCTCAATGGCTTCGGAAACGCAGCCCAAAAATGGGCATGTTAATTGCAGGGACATTAAAAATGTGCAGGTGATTTCTGCAACAAAAATGTACATGTGGGCACAGCATTTTGAAAATCACATTGACGTTCATTACAAAGTTGTGGGTGCTACGTTTTTGATGCAGAAATGCAGCACAAAAACGCAGCAAAAATGCACATTGAGCACATAGTTTAATGCTGCTGTATAATCACTGTTTTGCTTATTTTTATATCGTTCCTAGGCACCATTTTATAGCTGTAAAGACCAGGTTCGGGGTTCAGGCTCAAGTTTGGGTCAAGTCCGGTCCAGATTCCGGACTAAAAAAAAAATCCATCTGGATTCGCCAAACCCAAATATCAGTGGGTTCGCCCACTTCTAATTAATAGATCAGTTTTACCATATATTAAAAATGATAAATAAAAAAACAACGAATAAAAAACAAATACATTGCTGGATTGTACTTTTGTTTTGCAATTTCACCGCACTTGGATTTTTTTTTCCCGTTTTTTAGTACACTATGTGGCAGAATGAAAGGTGTGTTTCAAAAGTACAAGTCATCCTGCAAAAAATCAAGCCCCCATACGGCTACATTAGTAATTAAGTTATGGCTCTTGAAATAATGAGAGGAAAAAATGAAAACAAAAAATGGAAAATCGCCAAGGCATGAAGGGGTTAAATAAACTATGTCTACCTATTAGACACATGTCTGTTGAATTCCTGGTCAGGCATGCCTTTTGATTCATGTGACCTTTAAGAAAAAATAGTTTCATGTGTGTGTACTATATTGATTGGCCTATTATATGTCTTGTTACCTGCTTAGTAACCCTCTGTGTGCTCTATCTACAGTTTTCAGTAATCTCTGAGCTAATGTCTCTTTGCCTTTTTCTTTACACGTGGCAACAGGTAGATAGAAAACGGCAGGTGTCGGAGACAATTGTACCTTTTACCTTCAAAACACCTTGAAGTGGCTGCGTGTAATTCAGGTATCTGCAAGGTGTTTTGAAGGTAAAAGGTACAATTGTCTCCGACAGCTGCTGGTTTCTATCTTCCTGTTGCCGCGTGTAAAGTGGCCATTAATGCTTTCTCCCCTTGTGCTCTTCATAGTTTTCTGTTGACATCTGTAATCTGATCTCTCAGTGAACTATAGAAAAAGATAAAGGAGACAAGCGAGGCGCAATAGTGCCCTATCAATGTGACACTGATTCCACACTCAGATCAAAAAGAGGTGCACTCACCTGGTCTAGTTGTGTGCACCCACAACTAGTTTTTATTGCATGTAGTTTATAAGCTGCTGCAGGACTTCCACCGCCACGGCGCACGTGTAAAGATGATCAGATCCAGGGATGGTGTAAAGACAGTCCGCGCTGCTTTAAATAATCAGTCACAAGTCTTTAGGTAAAAGACCCCCCTTCTTTATTTCCACCTACGCGTTTCAGTGCCACTCCGGGCACCGTCATCAGGGAATACCCTGATGACGGTGCCCGGAGTGGCACTGAAACGCGTAGGTGGAAATAAAGAAGGGGGGTCTTTTACCTAAAGACTTGTGACTGATTATTTAAAGCAGCGCGGACTGTCTTTACACCATCCCTGGATCCTCTCAGTGAACTGGCAGTCTTGAGCTAGTTGGATTGTAGATATATTCCATAGTATATGAGTTCAGGAGGCAAGGGAGGAAGACGAAAAGTGGATTTTAAATAGAAAAAGAAAAATATTTCTCTGATTAAGATAAATTCAAAGGTTTTAATGATTCTTGCACTAATTATTAAGGGAAAGTTTGTAGACATGATAGTGACCCTTTTAGGCTGGCTTCACACCACGATTTTTGTGATCTGGGGCTGTCTAGTGTGAATAGGGGGCAAAGTGGCCTTGTTTTGCCATCCAGTATCCATCTGTCCGAGTGGATCCGGCAGAACTCGGGTTTTTGTCCCAGACACAAAATCGCAACTTGCTGCAATTTTGTGTCCGCGGCAAAAATCTGAAAAAGTTGGACCCTCCCCGATCTGGCGCCACTCCTGACATGGGAGTCTATGGCGCCAGATCACGTCGGATCCGACAGAAAATCGGATCCGGCTCCTGGACGCCAGGTGCTGGCTCCCTGCTGAGATTTCAGGACCGATTTTGACATTTCAGCAGGGGACAGCTCTTGAAGCTGCAATCTGCCGATTCTGGCAAAAAACAGGAGCAGAGGGCATATTTGCCCTCCGGTTCTGTCCTGTCAGGGAATGTCAAGTTCTGTCCGGTGCTTCCTACAAAACTCAGGACAGAATCTGATAGAGGAAAATTGTGGTGTGAAGCCAGTCTTAAGGCCCCGTTACACACTGCGATGTGGCAGCGTTCCGACCAACGATGTGGATCGCTGCCACATTGTGAACTGATCGCTGGTGAGCTGTCACATAGGCAGGCTCACCAGCGACCAGTGGACCAGCGACATCGTGGAAAAGAATAAAATATTCTTTCCACGATGTCTAGCTCCCGCTGCCAGGCTGAAGTAAGCGGGAGCATGCTGGTAACCATGGTAAACAGCGGGTATCTAGGCAGCACGCAGTGCCTAGTTACCCAGTGTATACTCTGGTTACCAGCCTTCTCCGCTTACAGGCTGGTATCCAAGGTACACAGTGTGTAACTAGGGACAGCGCTGTCCCTAGTTACCCGCTGTGTACCTTGGATACCAGCCTGTAAGCGGAGAAGGTTGATAACCAGGGTATACATCGTGTAACTAGGCGCTGCACGCTGCCTAGATGCCCACTGTTTATCATGGTTACCAGCTCCCAGTGCTTGCTGTGCAGCACTGGGAGCCCCTTCTTTGTTGGTCTCCCGCTGTCACACTGACCAGCGGGAGACCAACGATAGACTTATGGACCTGGCCATAAATCTACAATCAATGACTTATCGTTGATCGTTGATACATGTCACAAACAACTATGTCGTTTCGACATCGCTGCAATGTCACCAAACCGGCGACGTTGCAATGATATCGTTCACGATATCGTTGTGTGTAACGGGCCCTTTAGCCTAACATGTTGTATAGAACAAGGTGTTTGAAAACTCTTCTAAAGCTTGAGGCAAGGTCAATGGCCCACCTGCTACAGAAAAACACATGGGCATAAAAAGCCTTGAAAAGCCTCACAATGTTTTCACAACTCGAGGTGTACAAATATTTTGACTTTTGGTGATTTCATGAGATTTTTGCCCAGCTGAGCTGGGTGGGGATTAGGTTTGTCATATTCATGATGAGCAGTGGTATAAAACATGCTACAAATCTTATTCCAGTCTTTAATACCCCTCTAAATTAATAAGGTGTCATGCCCTCTACCCAATTCCCCCCCCCCCATCCCATCAAGGCCAGTGTGAAAGGTTCCCAGGCACTTCAAGTTAAGGCCCTGTCACACATAATGAGATCGCTAACGAGATCGCTGTAACGTCACAGATTTTGTGATGCAACAGCGATCCCGCTAATGGTGTCGTTATGTGTGACACGATACAATGATCTGGTGCCTGCTGTGAGATCGTTCATCGTTACACACTGCTCTGGATCATTTTTATGTTATTGCACTCCCGCTGGACTGCTACATCGTTGTGTTTGACAGGGACAATGACCAACGATCTCACTGCTACGCTATGGAGTGACAATTCCCAACGACCTCGGTATAATTCTGGATTGCTGGTGCGTCATTTTTCACATCGCTGGTGAGATACCTGTTTGACATCTTACCAGCGATGTGAAAAACGACGCACCAGCGATCTCTGCACATCGTTACCGGGATCGCTGGTGCGTCGTTATGTGTGACTGGGCCTTTACACCTTTAAATATTACAGCTCAAGCATGTATTCAATGATTAAATGAATGAACACCTTTTTGGCACATACTACTTTATTTTCCACATCCACATTATCTTGTATTGTCTGGGCATGATAAATGCATATTTACATTGTATTATATATCATTGTCATTAAAACCACAAATGTCTCCGCTAGGAAACGTAGCATACCTGTGTCAATCAAGATGCTGATTAAGTTTCTGATGTGCTTTCTCCAACAGCAACGAAACAAATACAAGAGGATTAAAAGTTCCACCATTGTGGTGCAATCCTATACCAGGGGGTGGAAGGTGAGTCTTCCTGTCCTGTGTTTTTAATTCCTGTTCTTCTTATGATAGTTGTGGACCCCTCTAGTATGATGTTTGACACCCACTGCACACAAGTTGTGGTGCTTCAAATTATTATTATGGCTAGAAGATTTTTTTTATTATTTTATTATTTTTATTTATTTATATAGCGCCATTAGGTTCCATGGCGCTTTACATGAGGATAAGGGAGACAAGAACAAGTACACTAAATCTAGGTGATTGGGACGTACAGGTACAGGAGGGGCAGGGACCCTGTCCACGAGGGCTCATAGTCTACGAGGGGCGGGTGGGGATACAGTAGGATGGGAGAATGTCAGGTATGGGGTGGTCGCCTGGGTCTCATAACAGGTTGTAGGCTTGACGGAATAGGTGAGTCTTCAGGTGACACTTGAAGCTTCTCAGGGTAGGAGAGTGTCTGACGTGTTGGGGCAGGGAGTTCCAGAGTCTGGCATATACCCGGGAGAAGTCCTGGACGCGGTTGTGTGAAGAGGTGATGAGGGGGGAGCAGAGGAGGAGTTCTTGGGAGAAGCAGAGGTTGCGTGGGGGTAGGTATCGTGAGACCAGGTCGGAGATGTATAGTGGGGCCAGGTTGTGTATGGCTTTGTATGCCATGGTTAGTGTTTTGAATTGAGATCTCTTGGAGGCGGGGAGCCAGTGAAGGGCTTGGCAGAGGGGGAGACAGGGGAGTAGCGGGAGGACAGGTAGATTAGTCCGGCAGCGGAATTGAGGATAGATTGGAGAGGTGTAAGGGAGTTAGCCGGGAGGCCATTGAGAAGGAGGTTGCAGTAGTCAAGGCGGGAGATGATAAGAGCATGAATGAGTGTTTTAGTGGTGTCGTGGGTGAGGAAGGAGCGGATCCGTGAGATATTCTTGAGCTGGAGCCGGAGGGAAGTGGTGAGGGCCTCGATGTGGGGCTTGAAGGATAGGGAGGAGTCAAGGATTACCCCGAGGCACTTGACAGAGCAGGGACAGTGCTCGTCATGTAAGGGGTGGTAAAGCTGATATGATGCTAATCACGTTATATCTGGCTTTACCATGTCAGTACACCCATTAGGGGGTTCTGCCGACCTCGCAATGCCGAGTGCGCATGCGCGATGGGTGTACTGACGTGGTAAAGCCGGATATGACGCGATTAGCGTCATATCGTCTTTACCGCCCCTTACTTGACGAGCACTGTCCATGCTCTGTAGAACACCCATAGGGACATGAATAAATAACAAGCAGGCGGCGGGGAAGCCCAGAAAGGAACGCCTTCTGCGACTTCTGAAATAATGAGAAGCCGCACATCATAAGGTATCATAACAACTTTTCTAAAGTTTACTATATCGATTTACAAGCACAAAGGGATGCCTAGAAATCTATTAACATGGTGCACGGACAGGTATATAGAGGCTGGGGGCACATTTTGCGAGGTCAGGTTCCCTTTAAATATGTGTTTTTCGGAAAAGAATGGCTACACATCACAAGCAGAATAACAGCAGCTGTGATAGTCTGAGACAGTAGGAGCAAGCCTAGAGGGGAGCAGAGTAGAGGCCCCCATTCACATTAGATAACTGTCAGCTGACACTTCACTCTCTCGGCCTCTGCATACAAAGACACACAGCAATGCTTGGCCCGGTCGAACAATCATGTGTTCTGTGAGAGCAGCTACCAGGCTACCCTAGCAGTGCCCAGTGGCGTAACTAGAGTCTGGTGGGCCCCGGTGCGAAATTAAGACCGGGGCCCCCCCACCCCCACCCACCGGCACACGTTGGTCGGATGTATGGGCCCCATGTAACGTTCTAAGTTCTATAAAGACTCACAAATTGACCCGTCTATGTATTAATGTCCCTCATCCTGCTATATATGGTCATCCTACGGGAATATGGAGCTAAACCTTTTAAATATGTCTCCCATCCTGCTATATATGGTCTCCCTCCGGGAATATGGCCCTTATCGTGGTATATATGTCCCCCGTCCTGGTATATATGGTCTTCCTCCTCCCGCCACGATAGTCCTCTAATTATTATAATGTATCCCCATATTCCTCCATATATTACAATAGACCCCCATAGTCCTCCATGTATTATAATGCATCCCATAGTCCCCCATTCATAAGGTAGCCCCAATAGTCATCCAATTATTATAATGCACCCCTACTATCCTACATATATTAGCATCATAGTCCTCTGTATAGTATAATACAGCCTCACAGCCCTCCATATAGTATAATATAGCCTCATTGCCCCTCCATATAGTATAATACAGCCTCACAGCCCTCCATATAATATAACGTAGCCTCACAGCCCTCTATACAGTATAATGCAGGCTCAGTTGTCCATGTAGTGCAGCCTCTATAGTACAGCCTTATATATGCAGCCTCATAGCTCTCCATATAGTACAGCCTCATATAGTGGAGTATTATATATGCAGCCTCATATCTCTCCATGTAGTGCAGCCTTATATTTCTCTATATAGTGTATTATATATGCAGCCTCATAGCCTCTCTATATGGTGCAGCCTTATACATGCAGCCTCATAGCTCTCCATATAGTGCAGCCTTATATATGCAGCCTCATAGCATCCTCTTTGCCCCGCTCTCCTGTGCCCCTCGCTCTCCTCCTCCTCCTCTGTCCCCCCACTCTCCACCTTCTCCTGTGCCCCTTGCTCCCCTACTCTTCTGTCCCCTGCTCTCATCCTCTTCCTGCGTCCCTCAATCTCATCCTCCTCTGTCCCCCGCTCTCATCTTCCTCCTCTGTGCCCCGCTCTCATCCTCCTCCTCTGTCCACCCGCTCTCATCCTCTTCCTCTGTTCCCCGCTCTCATCCTCTTCCTGTGTCCCCTGCTCCCCTACTCCTCTCTCCCCCGCTTTCATCTTCCTCCTCTGTGCCCTGCTCTCAACCTCCTCCTCTGTCCACCCGCTCCTGTTCCTGTGTCCCCTGCTGTCCTTTTCCTCTGTCCCCTGTTCTCATCCTCTTCCTCTGTCCCCCGCTCTAATCCTCCTCCTCTGTCCCCCACTCTCATCCTCCTCCTCTGTCTGTCCCCTGCTATCATCCTCTTCCTGTGTCCCCTGCTCTTCTCCTCCTCTGTCCCCCACTCTCATCCTCCTCCTCTGCTCTCATCCTCCTCCTCTGTACCCCGCTCTCATCCTCTGTCCACCAGCTCTCATCCTCTTCCTGTATCCCCTGCTCTCCTACTCTTCTGTCCCCCACTCTTATCCTCCTCCTCTGTTCCCTGCTCTCATCCTCCTCTTCTGTCCACCAGCTCTCATCCTCTTCCTGTGTCCCCTGCTCTCCCCCTCCTCTGTCCCCCGCTCTTATCCTCCTCCTCCTCTGTCCCCCGCTCTTATCCTCCTCCTCTGTGCCCCGCTCTTATCCTCCTCCTCTGTCCACCAACTCTCATCCTCTTCCTGTGTCCCCTGCTCTCCCCCTCTTCTGTCCCCCAGCTCTCATCCTCCTCCTCTGTCCACCAGCTCTCATCCTCCTCCTCTGTCCACCAGCTCTCATCCTCTTCCTGTGTCCCCTGCTCTCCCCCTCTTCTGTCCCCCAGCTCTCATCCTCCTCCTCTGTCCACCAGCTCTCATCCTCCTCCTCTGTCCACCAGCTCTCATCCTCCTCCTCTGTCCACCAGCTCTCATCCTCCTCTTCTGTCCACCAGCTCTCATCCTGTTCCTGTGTCCCCTGCTCTCCCCCTCCTCTGTGCCCTGCTCTTATCCTCCTCCTCCTCTGTGCCCCGCTCTCATCCTCCTCCTCTGTCCACCAGCTCTCATCCTCTTCCTGTGTCCCCTGCTCTCCTCCTCCTCTGTGCCCCGCTCTTATCCTCCTCCTCTGTGCCCCGCTCTTATCCTCCTCCTCTGTCCACCAGCTCTCATCCTCCTCTTCTGTCCACCAGCTCTCATCCTCTTCCTGTGTCCCCTGCTCTCCCCCTCCTCTGTCCCCCGCTCTTATCCTCCTCCTCCTCTGTGCCCCGCTCTCATCCTCCTCCTCTGTCCACCAGCTCTCATCCTCTTCCTGTGTCCCCTGCTCTCCCCCTCCTATGTGCCCCGCTCTTATCCTCCTCCTCTGTCCACCAGCCCTCATCCTCCTCTTCTGTCCACCAGCTCTCATCCTCTTCCTGTGTCCCCTGCTCTCCCCTTCCTCTGTTCCCCGCTATTATCCTCCTCCTCTGTCCACCAGCTCTCATCCTCCTCTTCTGTCCACCAGCTCTCATCCTCTTCCTGTGTCCCCTGCTCTCCCCCTCCTCTGTCCCCCGCTCTTATCCTCCTCCTCCTCTGTGCCCCGCTCTCATCCTCCTCCTCTGTCCATCAGCTCTCATCCTCTTCCTGTGTCCCCTGCTCTCCCCCTCCTCTGTGCCCCGCTCTTATCCTCCTCCATCCACCAGCTCTCATCCTCTTCCTGTGTCCCCTCCTCTCCCCCTCCTCTGTCCCCCGCTCTCATCCTCCTCTTCTGTCCACCAGCTCTCATCCTCCTCTTCTGTCCACCAGCTCTCATCCTCTTCCTGTGTCCCCTGCTCTCCCTCTCCTCTGTCCCCTGCTCTTATCCTCCTCCTCTCTGCCCCGCTCTTATCCTCCTCCTCTGTGCCCCGCTCTTATCCTCCTCCTCTGTCCACCAGCTCTCATCCTCCTCCTCTGTCCACCAGCTCTCATCCTCCTCTGTCCACCAGCTCTCATTCTCTTCCTGTGTCCCCTGCTCTTCCCCTCCTCTGTCCCCCGCTCTTATCCTCCTGCTCCTTTGTGCCCCGCTCTCATCCTCCTCCTCTGTCCACCAGCTCTCATCCTCTTCCTGTGTCCCCTGCTCTCCCCCTCCTCCTCTGTGCCCCGCTCTCATCCTCTTCTGTCCACCAGCTCTCATTCTCTTGTGTCCCCTGCTCTCCCCCGCTTTCCTCCTCTCACCTGTGTCTTGTTCTCCGCTCTCCTCTTCCCTTCTCTGTTCGGCAGCAGCTGGGGGGCGTGTCCTCACTTCCTGGATAATGAGCGGCCAGGACCTGATGCACGGCCGCCGGGCGGGAGACTGAGGAGGAGGTGGGTGACAGCTTCCCAGGGGCAAAGGGCAGATTTTCGGCTGCTTCACAGTGCGGGCTGTGCTGCGCCCAGCGCTGGCATTGATGGGCGCAGGGCGCTCGGCACAGCGGGCGCAGGGGGCGGCTGGCGATGCGGGCCCCCTATAGGCCCGGGCCCCGTCGCAGCGGCGACCCCTGTGACCGTGAATGTTACGCCACTGGCAGTGCCTTATCTTCAGGAAGATCAAAAGAATTGACCATTGAAATTTAACAGGCTGTATTCTTCTCTCCACTGATGGAATCTGTTGGGGAAAAGTCCTGACACTCCACTAGGCTATCGGCCAATATCAGTGGTTCAGCCAACTTTAGTCTGATAGGTTCCCTTTAAGGCCCTTAAACACATCAGCTGTACATGCAGTCTGATCTGTGAATAGATGGTATGCAGAAGGAGAAGGTAAGCATGTATTCAGATTTGTTTGAAACGATTCAGTATAACATGTATTTTATTCATTGAAATCCCTGGTGTATGTGCCAGTGGGCAATCCTACTCAGTGACAGACAGCTATCTCTGCATGCACAGTCATACAGGAACCACCCACTGGACTCGTATACATACATAAAACAAGAATATTTCTTAAAGCCAGTCTGAGTGGGGGATAGGGCTGATAATTAAACATCTCACGAACATAGTAAATCATATAATACGGTATATCCCAAAACATAGCTGTACCCACCTATGCAATGCTGCCCTCAGATATCTACCATAAGAAATCTATATATATAATATGTGTGTGTGTCTGTACAGTATGTGTGTAAGAATTGCTCCATTAAATCAAAGCAAAATTGGTTGTCTATTATTCTTGCACAGGCACGGAAGATCCTGCGGGAGCTGAAATATCAGAAGCGGTGCAATGAAGCAGCTACAACAATCGCGGCTTACTGGCATGGAACCCAGGTAAGGCACAAAATATGATTCTTATGACAATGTTATTCCCAAGCACACACAGGTGAAGAGAACTACTTATCAATTAACCTGTCACACACTGTTACAACTTGATAGCTGCTCCAGGTCTTCTTCACGCCCCTGGTGTCTTCACCCCCATTCACCTGGCTCATGGATTCCTGCCACCTTTTTCCGCTTCCTAAACTGCTCTTTAACCTCATTTTCAAATGCACTACAGGCGCGAAGGGAACTGAGGCGACTGAAGGAAGAGGCTAGGAATATACATGCTATTGCTGTAATATGGGCTTTCTGGCTTGGACTTAAGGTATTTCACGCATACATCCAAACCACCATCACCCATCAGCCCTACAATCTGATTATTCACTAACAAAACCAATAACTCTGAAGTGCATGCCAGCTCCGATAGCAATGTCGGACCGAACGCCGCTCATTTGTTTCCAGGTTCATGAACGCATGCTTGTTTGCTCAATCTTGTGACTGATTAAAGCATTTATTAACCATAGTGATTCATTTTAGTTTTACATTTCAATGCATGGATGATGAAAAATTTAGAAGCATGTGCCTGCAAACCTTTAACATAGAACTATTTCAGATTGCTAAAAAAAGCCATCAAGAATTACTGTTTTGTTTAATTCTGAAGGAATTTTCCACGAATTTGAATTGATTTTATTGACTTGATATAATTCTTATATATTAGTGTCGTGTCACATTTATTTATGTCTGATGCATATCTACTCTCTTTATGGTATTATATAAACGTTCATCCTCATGGGAATGGCCAACAATGGTTTATCCCTACTAATCCTTTGTATATATGATTTACATGCAGTTTGTGGCTTTCACTTTCTCATGATGGCAAAAAGGAAAGAAATATGACAATGTGGAGGTTAAAAAAGACAAATACCTAGAACATGTTGTCCTCAAAAGAAATCAGTGCACTTTGTTCATATACTACTGTATGTAGAGTCACAAGTAGTATCGACTACATTGTTGCAAAAATGTGATAAATGAGATAATGACTACAGAATCGGACTATGCGTGTCTTCTTTGTAGCTAGTCGGTAAACATGGAGACACATAGAATCATAGAATGGTGGAGTTGGAACGGAGCTCCTGGGTCATCTGGTCCAACCCCTTAATCAAAGCAGGATCCACTAAATCATCCCAGAATAAGTCAGCATAATAGCTGCAAACCATAAACTATGTGATATATTTAGTTGAGGCAATTTGCATGCAACGTTTTTGGATTCGGCAGAAACATCCCGCTTCTCCAGGATACATCCGGCGAGATAGCAGCCGGATGACAGATAACTGCCACCCGGCTCCATCCAGCTCCGTTCAGCCCGATAGTCTCCTATGGAGCAAAACTCCGGTCCAGGCTGTCACCCCTGACAGCCCCGGACCGGATGACGCCGCAATGTGAACCCAGCCTTATAGTGAAGGTTTATCACCTGGGATTAACATTACTTGACTACATGAGTCTGACCACGCCCTCTCTGATTAGCTTCTCTCGGTCTATAGACTTTGTACATAGAGAACAAGGTATTGGAGGGTTAACTTTCTGAGCTCTGCAACTTGTCCAAATGAAAAAACTCTAATTGTGTCAGAACTGCTGGACCCAGTAATCTAAGTGATACATTGCTGGATTCAAGCTCTGTATGTATACATCTTGCTGCTTTTAGATGAGCTAGTAAAAACCAGCTGACAGATTCCCTTTAATTACAGTAATTCAGCAGTGCATATTTTTGGGTCTTAAACAGAGATGGGTGGACTTAGAAAGTCTGGGTTCAGAAACTAACTTGATCCGAAACCCATATGGAGTTCTATGGGGACCCAAACTTTAGTACTATAAAAATGTTCGTAGTACGGAAGCAAAATGAGGATTGCAGCAGTGGAATCATACTGATCCAGTTCCACACAAAATCTTCTTTATTAAGTACTCACAGGCATATTAAAAGTGCATCTTTGTCAGACACACAGGCCAGGTCAGACGCGTATCGGTTAAAAGAAACCTTTATCAATGACACAGAATTTAAATCTAATACACATTATATACAAATCCATTGATAACAAAATAGACAACACATGTGAGACCTTCATTATACATGAATGGGTTAAATTTCTAGATGAGTGTCAAAAATCTCTATAGCAAGTCATGACCTGTATGAGTGGTAAACTTGCTTTGGCTATTGTTAACTTCCCTTGTTTTGCTCCTTGCATTCAATTTGCACTTGCAGATGAAACTATCTTTTAACCGAAACATGTCTGGCCTGTGTGCCTGACAAAGATGCACTTGTAATATGCCTGTGAGTACTTAATAAAGAAGATTTTGTGTGTAACTGGATCGGTGTGCCGGCTTCCCCTTTATACTTGTCTATTGGACTTGATGGACGCCAGCCATCGCTGAGCACCCGAGCCGGATCACCTGAGGCGGTGGTGAGCTTTCCCTTGTTACCAATCCCATTCTATTTGTTAGTGTCTGGTACAGACCCCGGACTTTACAGTTCGGGTTCTCCATCACTGGTCCCCTCTAAATAGTAAAATGCTGTGGAATATATTTGTGGAAATTAATTTTTTCCAAGATCCATTGCTAAGGCCCCTTCACATGTGTATGAAAAACACATATGCATGACACAGTCTTTTTTTTTTTTTTCATCCGTGTGGTATAGTATTTTGTCATCCATGTATACGTGTCGTCCTTGTGCCATCCTGTGTTTTTCCAAGATAGCTAAGGAAAAAAATATTACAAAAATTCTCCTATACTTACACTGTTAAATGTGTACAGCACATGGAAAACACACCGATACTGTCTGTGTGTCGTATGTGTTTTTTACAGACCCTTATACTTGAATTGGCCTTTGTCAGCTAGAAAAACACAGGCGTGAGCAACCCCATAGGTTATAATGGCTGTGTGTGGTATCAGTGAAATATAACAGATACTACATGTACCAAAAACATGGATGTGTGAAGGAGGCCTTAAAGTGAACTTTGGTCATGGAAAAATTTTTTTTTGCTATCTCTGCTATTATTATTCATTCAGTTTTGGTGGTTACATGTCAGGTCATCCAGGGCCCCACTGGTAGGAGACTTGCTAATCACTAAATAGGAAGTCCAAAATGCCCCCATTCTTCATCCTCTACATAACAGCTATGAAGTGGTGGCGACACATGCACCCAGATGACCTATATAACATATACGTGGCTGACCGGAGACAGCCAAGTACAGAATTTGGCCATTTTTGTGAGCCTGATAGAAATCAATGGAGTGGGATGATAGCCTGTGCATTACCATCACTTAATTCAAACTCCCCTCTCTTTGGTCCTCTCAGTGGTGGGGTACTCAGTAATAACACGTTAATCATTTACAGTACCCTGAAGATAATGGATAAATGGTTCTAGTGAGATAATCTTTGATTTCCTCCCAGTTCAATAGGTTGTTCAGTACTTTATATTGATGGCTATACCATCAGATCAGTGGGTATCCAAACGGCACTCCTGCCAATCATCTGTTAACAGTGCCACTGGCAGCCGGATGTGCTCATCAATGGAGAGTTCCATTCCCTGTATATTAGTCGCTGCTGGGTAAGGCATTTTGGAACATCCAAAATACAGTTGCTGGAGCTGTGCAGTTCCGCTCATAACTAGTCACTTTTGGCCATTGTCACTGCTAAATTTACTTCCCGAGTGTCGCTGCCCCACTGGTATTGAGGATCTATCCTGAGAATCGGCCATTAGTATAAAATACCAAATAATTCCTTTAAATGAAAATATTTGACTTGGACATCATGTCTCATCCAGTTAGGGATTTATTTCTTCTATTACATACTTACAAACCTTTCCTTATGTCTGAAATACTTTCTCTTTTGGCAAGTTCTCTTCTGGTGATTTTTTTTCTGCCTCCAGCTATGTTTCCACTCAATATCTAAACATTTTAGGCTCGAAGGGAATTGAAACGCTTGAAGGAGGAGGCTAGGCGTAAGCATGCAGTTGCAGTCATTTGGGCTTACTGGCTTGGACTGAAGGTACTTCCTCTACTGATGTAAAATCAATTTATTACTAACCCCAATCTCTCTGATTGTTTCCTGTCCATGTCTAGCTGTTGGCTGTGGTTTGTGCTCATTTTTAAGCATGGTGCAAAAACTGATGTCTGTCTAGCAATGGGTCATTAAATCCTTTACGTGCTTCATTAATTTCATATAGAGAAAAATGTTGACCATTTTACATTGTGGTAAATGTTATTCAGACACACTCATAACCATATAAACAACTGTAATACTTGTTAAATGTATGTAATGATATAAGAAAAGTATTTGATGTTTAATTTCTGATACATCTATTACTTATATACAAACATATATAAGCAGTCATTTTATCACTCACAGTCCCTATTTGGACTCACAATCTAAATTTCCTACCAGTATGTCTTAGAAATGTAACAGGAAACCCGTAGGTGGAACACACAAACCCCAACCAGATGTTGTCCTTAATTGAATTTGCATATTCTATTTCCCAGACCATTGTGGCTCCTCATTACTGACATGCCACATCCGGCATGTCACTCTCCACAAGGAGAAAAACCAACCTCACTTAGCCTCTCTTATAGCCAGATCAGGTCTCGTACTTTGCAGTGATGAGGGGCAATCCCCCAAAACACTGTGTTTGCAAATTGACATTCTGGTCTGGTTTTAAACCTAAATCATAAGGCTCATAAAAAGGGTCAATATTGACTTTTAGGATTGCTACATCCAATAAGTGGTACTAGCTTCATCTTCTTCCTCTCTGAAGAGACAGTTTCCATATTTGGTTTCCCAGAGGAGCAATTTAAAGGATCCTGTCACCCCCAAAACACCTCAAAACCTATTAAAAGCTGTCCCTACAGCATAGTAACACTTACCCTACACTCCTTTTACCTCCTAAAAGCACCAAGTGAAATAGGAGAAAAATGTTGTGCGCGTTTTGAAGCTAACAGAGCGGCGCGGGTGTATACGTCACCCGGCGCCGGAAATGACGCGTATCGCGTCACCGAGCCCCACTACAGGCCGGCCGAGACACAGGAGAGCGGCGGGGAGGCGCGCATTTTAATCAGATTCCAAGATCACGCCTATGGAGGCGTGATATCATGCAGTGGGAGAGCCTGGATGAGTGACTATGAATAGCATAGTCACTCATTATCATCCATAATGAGGTACTATAATAACATTTTTCTCCTATTTCATTTGGTGCTTTTAGGAGGTAAAAGGAGTGTAGGGTAAGTGTTACTATGCTGTAGGGACAGCTTTTAATAGGTTTTGAGGTGTTTTGGGGGTGACAGGATCCCTTTAAGTCTCCTCCTTATCGACATGCCAGATTCAGCATGTCACTTTCCACATGTAGAAAAGCAAAAAAAAAAAATTGTTCTGCACCACTTACCAAAACATAAAGCAGATTGTGTATCGGCATAAAGTCACAGACAATACAGCTGTGAGAGTGGCAAATGGCAAACAGATGGCGCTCACTCAGCTTTAGACTTATCAACACATTGCAAAAATAGAAAAGGTGGCACTCACCCTGTTATTGCCTTAAAATGATTTCTTCATTGCATATCCTTAAAAATGAACAGGCACAGAAGGACGTTCACAGCAGCGTATAAGGATTACAGCTGTTTTGTGTAGCTTGGCACTTCAGCAGATCCTATAGTTAGCATGAAACCGCTCTAATCCTTGTACAATGCTGTGAACGTCCTTCTGTACCTGCTTATTTTTAAGGATATGCAATAAAGAAGTTATTGTAAGGCAAGAACAGGGTGAGTGCCACTTTTTCTATTTTTGCAATGTGCCAAAGAAGAAAAGCTTATCCCTTAAACCTAAATCCTTAGTGCTGCAAAGCAACAGTGCAAACTACTGAGCCAGCACGCTCCCCAAAGTAATTTTGTATATTCAATATGTACCAAAAATTCATGTACAGCATCACTTACTGTGAATTATTCAGGAACGTTTGGGCCCTGTGCATATTAGATTATCATGGAACATAGCAATCTAAAGCTGGCTTCACACCATGGTTTTTGTGCATCAGGTTCTGTGCAGTTTGAATCGGACAGAACCTGATCCGGTTTTGCTTCCCATGTAACCCTATGATGCCAGATTGGTCCTATTTGGCCATCAGGTTTTGTGTGTTCTATGCCTGATCCGGTTTTGTCAGGTTTTCCACCGTCCCCAAAATCGGAGCTTGCAGCATTTTTTTGTCTCCAATGCAAAAATAGGCCAAAACAGGACAATCAGACCTGGCGCAATCCGGTTCCCATATAATGGGAGTCCATGGTGCCAGATCCAGTAAAAAAAATGGATTGCTTCCCTGATCTGATTTTAAGCACAGAGCATGCTCTGAAATCCTGGCGTCCACAGTTCAGCTCCATGGACAGCAGTATTTCATGCACAGGCTGAGAATTCAGCACCATGGACAGTGGCAGAGCAGACATGGGCAGACTTCAGCACAATGGACAGCAGCAGAAAATGAATCCTGCAAAAAACAGGATCCTGGACCATGTGTGGCCACACTTTGTGCACATCCTGTGTTGTCAGGCTCTGTCCGGTGGATCCAATAAAAAACAGGATCCACCCTGACAGACAAAAACATGGCATGAAACCATCCTAAGAAAAATAAAATGTGAACAAGATAGGACAGCCAATAAATATAATGGTATTGTGTTTTTGTTTTTTGTGTGTGTTACTCTGTTCCCTGTTTTTGTATAAAAAGAAAAGAATAAAAATGAAGCCGCTCACTGGTTTCCTAAACCTCCGCTCCGGAATTCCATTAATTTGGATTTGCATTTGCTCCTACTGTGTGGTTATACTATAGTGTGAAAGGAGGGAGAGAATGTGTTTTATGTACATATTACTTCCAAACTTCACTTTCCATAACATTTCAGCAGTCTTCCTAAACATTATTTCTACTTTTTTGGCAATGTGTTCTTATGGAATAAAACAAATGCCATCCTAGACCGCAGATGGTACAAACAATGGCTTTACAGACTGGGTTCTATCTGGAATCTACAGTAATTTAGTTCTCCTTAGATGCTATATATTCACATCTACGTATTTTCACCTGTTTACATTCATGAGACCTTTGTATGTCCATTGATCTTCTTTATGTATTGTTTTATGTGACACATGTAGTATGATGGAGTAAGTTGTAACTAATCAATTTGTATTCTTAAATCGATTTCACAGAACAATCTCTGTGGTCAGAGGTGCGTCTGTTCATATGGGGACGAGCTTATATTGAAATAAAATGTCTATTAACTTTGATTACTTTTCTTATACTTAGGTACGCAGAGAATATCGGAAATTTTTCCGCGCCAACGCTGGAAAGAAGATTTATGCATTCACAATACAAAGAATAGTAAGTATTCTAGCCCATGCATACTAAGCCTAACCTAGAGTAGATATTTATATGTCTCATGTGGTCCCAGCTATTTACCATGGTATACAGTTTAGGTCCACAAAATTGTGTTTTGGCATTTTAGCTGTAACAAAACATATTCAAGATGCAGTTCAATAATCAATATTGGTTTACTCTCAACTTTAATTTAAGGGTTTTTCACATCTTAATTGGAGTCAGGGTTTAGGAATTACAGCTCTTTAATATGTTTCTGCATCTGTTTCAAGGGACCAAAATTAATTGGACAATTATCTTAAAAGCTCTTTAAAAGGCTGCATGGGCTATTCCTCATTAATCAGCATCAATTTAAGCAGGTAAACGTTCTGGAGCTGATTCCAGGTGTGGCATTTGTATTTGCAGCTGCTGCTGTTAACCCGCAACATGTATCAAAGAGGTGCTCAGTGGAAAGAAGGAGACCATCATTCGTCCATCAGAGACAGCAGAAATGTTAGGAGTGTCCAAAGCAGCAGTTTGTATAGATTACACTTTGCCAAATAAAGATCTATAGGTGTTAGCAGAGTTCTGTAAAAGCAATCTTGGACAGATGAAACTGAGGTTGAATGAAAAGTAATGCTTCCACTTTCATAACTCCTCAGCAGACAGCAGCGCTGGTGTGTTGGAGGTATGCGCATGTTCAGTGGACTCTGCTCTACAGATCCAGTTGGTGGAAAGACTGGCAATGAACCGTTGTGTTGGTACAGTGTAACCCTGCACAGACAGTTGGCCGATGAACATGAAACACCAATCAATTCAAAGCTTTACATTACAACTACTGCAAACTTGAAACGACAACTACAAGGTCCAAAAGCAAAAGGAAATGTTCCTGCAGCATACAATGCAGAGCACACACTTCACGTGCCACCACAGCAGAACTTCAGAGACCACGATACGGCATCCTCCAACAGTCCAGATTTGGCACCGTCTGACTTTCATCTCTTCCAATAATGAAAGAAGAATCTGCGGGACATCACTATGCATCTGATGAAGAAGATGACAGAACTGTGAGAGGCTGGTTGCTTCTATGATTGGCTTCAGAAAACTTGCTCATCGTTGGCAGAAGTTATCCAATTGTCTGGTGATTAATGTGAGAAAGGGAATATTGGTAAATAAGAGACACATTCTAAGGATTATTTCTGTCATTTGATTTATTAAAATATTCCCATCAAAACGTAAGTTACTATGGTTGAGGCATTCAACCCTCGTAAAATATCCCCCCAAAGAAACAATATAACTGGCAGTACCAACACAGGCCATCATTGCCTGCAAATAATTCTATACAAAGTATTAAAAATTAATATTTTATTTATAGTAAAGTTAATTTGTCGAATTACTTCTGTGTCCCTGAAAATTAGAGTCTCTGTAGATAAACAATTCCTAAACATTTCCCAGAATGTTTTTGTTCATCCCTTTCAATTAAACCTGAAAATCTACACTTCAATTGCACCTCAGTTGTTTAATTTTAAATGAAGCCGATCCCCCTCTATGTATCTGCCGCAGCTGCCCGCTCTGTGCAGTGAGCCGATCATTGATTCTGCTTAACAGCAGATACAGAGAGGGAAGAACGGCTTCAGATCACATCAGCGCGGGCACAGGGGAAGGTGAGCACACCACCGCAGCACTGTGAGCGGACATACTGGAGATTGTGTGGGGGGGCATGCTGGAGTCTGGGGTATGCTTGTAGTAGTGTGGGTGTAAACCCAGGCTCCAATACAAACACATCTCTGGTGGTTGGTAGCCTCAACACATGCATAACGATGATATCTAGGTATCCCCCGCAAAATGCTGACAGGTGTAAATTACAAACTGTCAGAATTTTGCAGCCTACATATACACAGAGATTAAAAAAAAAATCTGGACAACCCCTTTAAGCCTTGGTTTCAGTATTTTTTTCAGTAGCAAAATTGTCATTTTGAGAATAGCATACCTGCTGAAGAATACAAAAAAATGGCTAAAATAGTTTTACTCCTAGTTAGGAAGTCATTACTTCTACAATTGCACACAATTACATCTGGTTCTGTTCCTTAATAATAATTTCTATGGCTTCTTCAAACTCCCTAAACAGAAAAATGTTGTCCCACCTGCATATAAGCTCAAGCAATTCCGGCTTCTGCCCCATTTTTAAACTATTTTTACGATTGAGCCAGTCAATAATCTCACACCGCAATGCTGTTTTATGGGCTAGAGGTTACCATCTGTTTTCTTCTAACTGGACAGGTGGAGGTCACTTGGACATTAATAATATGTTTGGGTTTAAAAAGCTCATAGAGGGTTCAATACAGTCCTGGCTGGGAGAGGTCATACTGTTATACATGTCTTTTCCCAGCAATTAGAGGCTTTGCCCTATTCAGATTCACATTTTGACATTTATTTGACCACTCTTTGACCACCTGCAAGTGTTCCATAGATTTATACTCTCAAGTTACAATAAGTTTAACTGGAACAAAATACATATTACGTTACAGATCTTATTGTTGCAGGATCTCTTTCACATAGAGATTTCACTTATTGTCAGCAGTAATAATAATAATAATCTTTATTTATATAGCACCAACATATTCCGCAGCGCTTTACAATTCAAATTTTATAAAAGCAATACAATATAGTAATTAAAGTAGAGAATCAATGTAAAAAATACAATATAAAAATTAAAGCAGAGAAACAATGTAAAACGTACAATACAACAATTAAAGCAGAGAATGTAAAAAAATACAATACAATAATTAAAGCAAAAATAAAGGTGACCCTGCTCAAAAGAGCTTACACTCTACGAGATGGGGGTTACACACTGTACAGGGGCTTATTACAATGATGGTCCAGGCATCTTGACGAAGAGGGGGAAAGGATAAAATTACATGAATGGTCACCAGCCAATCTGTGTAGAGCTTTTTGGGTTTGGTGGAATTTGAAGAGGGGTTATGTCCACAGAGATAGTGAATCGGCTAGGTACAGTATAAAGGCTTTCTATTAGGGAGCATGATAGGCCACCTTAAAAAAATGTGTTTTTAGCAAGTGTCTGAGCTGTGTAAGTTGTGGATAGCCCTCATTTCTTGAGGTAGAGCATTCCGGAGAATTGGTGCAGCTCGGGAGAAGTATTAGAGACAGGAGTGGGAGGATCGGATTAGTGCATATGTTAGTCGAAAGTCATTTGTGGAGCTTAGAGAAAGGATAAGGTCATAGACTTAGATGAGGGATGTGAAGAGCTTTGTGGGTGAGAACAAGCAGTTTGAATTGGATCCTGTAGTGTACGGGCAGCCAGTCCAGTGATTGGCACAGAGCGGAGGCATCTGAGTAACGATTGGCCAGATAGGTGATCCTGGCTGCTGCATTAAGAATAGACTGGAGAGGGGAAAATCTACTGAGGGGAGGCCAATTAATAGAGAATTGAAGTAGACAAGGTGGGAATGGATCAGGGCCAGTGAGGGTTTTAGTTATTTCCTTAGTGAGAAAGGGGCGGACTCTAGAGATGTTTTTCAGGGGCAAACAACAAGAGCGAGCGAGGGATTGTATATCACAGGATGTTCTAATTGATATAAAGTGCTTTATTCCTCTTGGAATGGAAAGGTCTCTTGTCGACTTTCAGACCAAACCAAGGTCCATCTTACGATCAAAGGAGGAAAATACAATCAAAACACCTGTATAAATAATGCAATAAAATATTTTATTATTTGTCAAAAATAGACACCGGGTATGTTGACATACAATACAAAAAATATAGAAAAACAGCACAATCCAAAAAAAAACCAAAAAAAAAAACCTACATTATCTCATTAGGCATAAATATAAGGTGCTAATGTAGAGGATAAACAACTAGGGCCCCTTTCACATCAGCGCTTTTCACTGATCGCGGCAGTTGCAGTAAAAAAACACAACTACTGCGATTACCGCATAACGGCCGCACTTGCGGTTCACTTGCGGCAAGCCCATACAATGTTTATGAGGCTTGCGGTAAGTGTGCGGCAAGTGCGGCTTCGGCACTTGCAGCAGGTGTGGCAGCGAAAAAAACGCGGTATGCCGCGTTTTTTTCACGGCCGCACCTGCCGCAAGTGCCGATACCGCACTTGCTGCACCTGCCGCAAGTTCCATAGACTTTGTATAGGGCTTGCTGCAAGTGAACCGCAAGTGCGGCCGTTATGCGGTAATCGTGGCAGTTGCGTTTTTTTCACCGCAACTGCCACGATCAGCGAAAAACGCTGATGTGAAAGCAGCCTTAGCCATTCACTATATGTCCTGCTACTAGATCACAACAGTATAAAGAGATTCATCAACAATTATAAGATGTTTATATATAGAGAAGTAGAGAGATTTTGAGCTTTCCTCGATCTGCACTGCTATATCAAAGCAGTCTAATACATACACCTAATTCAAATATAATGATGCTTATACATATGGAGTGCTAATCCATCCATCACGTGTTTTGGCGTGTAATGACTCCCCCTAATGAAGATCATTACAGGCCGAAACACGTATTGGGCGGGCGGCTCTCCTGACTAGATCCTTGTTATATACACCATGTTCCAAATTATTATGCAAATTGGTTCTAACTGTCATAGGGTTTTTTGGGGGTTTTTGCCAATGAAACCCATTGATGGTATTGTGTCTCAGGGTTCTTTGGATCATTGAAATCAATCTAAGATATCTGTGATAATTAGTTTTGCAGGTGAGCCCAATAAAAGGAAAACTGGGTGTTCCACAATATTAAGCAGGCCACACTTTTCAAGTAACATGGGAAAGAATAAGGATCTCTCTGCTGCCGAAAAGCAACAAATAGTGCAATGCCTTGGACAAGGGATGAAAACATTAGATATTGCATGAAAACCTAAGCGTGATCATCGTACTATTAAGAGATTTGTGGCTGATTCTGAGCACAGATGTGTTCGTGCAGATAAAGGCAGAATGAGGAAGGTTTCTGCCAGGCAAGTTCATCGGATTAAGAGAGCAGCTGTTAAAAAGGCCTTACAAACCAGCAAACAGATATTTGAAGCTGCTGGTGCCTCTGGAGTTTCTTGAACCTCAAGGTGTAGGATCCTTCAAAGGCTTGCTGTGGCGCATAAACCTACTATTTGGCCACCCCTAAACAGTGCTCACAAGCAGAAATGGTTGCAGTGGGCTCAGACATACAACAAGAAAAATTTTCAAACAGTCTTATTTACTGATGAGTGCCGTGCAACCCTGGATGGTCAAGATGGATGAAGTAGTGGATAGTTGGTGGATGGCCATCATGTCCCAACAAGGCTGCAATGTCAGCAAGGAGGTGGAGGAGTCATGTTTTGGGCCGGAATCATTGGGAAACAGCTGGTAGGAAGGTTCCTGAAGGTGTGAAAATGACCTCAGCAAAGTAGATAGAGTTTCTGACAGAACTTTCTTCCATGGTACACAAAAAGCAAAAACGTGCCTTCAGGACCAAAATCATCTTCATGCATGACAATGCACCATCTCATGCTGCAAAGAAAACCTCTGTGTCATTGGCTGCTATGGGCATAAAAGGAGATAAATTAATGGTGTGGCCACCACCTTCCCCTGACCTCAACCCTATAGAGAACCTTAGGAGTATAATCAAGCAAAAGATCTATGAGGGTGGGAGGCAGTTCACATAAAAATAGCAGTTCTGAGAGGCTATTCTGACATCATGCAAAGAAATACAAGCAGAAGCTCTCCAGAAACTCACAAGTTCAATGGATGCAAGAATTGTGAAGGTGATATCAAATAAGGGTTCCTATGTTAACATGCAACTTGGCCTGTTAGGATGTTCTGGAGTTAAATAGCTTTTTATTTCAGTAAATGTGACCTGTTAATGCTGCAAATTCAACAAATGAGCATTTTCAGTTCTTTCAAACATATCAAATGTTTAGAAACTCTACTGTGCCTAATAATTTGGAACAGTGCATTTAGACGTTTTTTAATTTTGAAGATTATACTATTATCATTGGGAGGTTTCTTCAATAAAATTCGATGTATACTCTAACGGGTGATGACTTGTATTACACTGACTGTCATTTGCACCGACCATTTAGGAAAATCAGAGAAAAAGAACATTTGCATAATAATTTGGAACATGGTGTATATTCACCTCAACCACCATGTATATATATATATGCCCCATCTGGATGAAGATTCGTAACCTAATTACATCTAGTGGTCTCGGTTGTGTTTGTGTATTGATGGTGCCAATGTACATTTGGGGCAATATCTATATGTCTATACAATTAATGCTAATTACTTTATTATGGGTTACATACATATAAGCATCATTATATTTGAATGATGTGTATGCATTAGGGTACTTTTACATCTGTGTTCTTTGCAAATCCGGCAGAATTCCGCCGGAATAAACGGATACATTACACTTGCGGCAACATAGCATTCTGTCTAATGCATTTGTATTGGAGATCTGGACATGTGCAGTGACTTGCGTTTTCATCACGATCTGGCAATTCTGGCACTTTTGGCTTGTCTTAAAACCGCAGTTAGCTGCGTTTTTGTCCGGTGGCGGAAGTGCCGGATTTTCTGGATCGTAATGAAAACGCAAGTCACTGCACTTGTCCAGATCTCCAATACAAATGCATTAGACAGAATGCAATGTTGCTGCAAGTGTAATGGCGGGTTTACACGTCGCGATATCGCAGTACAATTTCAATGAAAAGTCACGTGGTTCGATCGTTGGACCCGATATCGTTCCTGCGTTGTATGGTATGAACGTCCAATACGATGCAGGAACGATGTCAATGCGATATCGGGGATCGAATGAGCGTGCTATTCAATGCCCCGATATTGAAGGGAGATTGGAGCCGATCGTGCTGTGTAAACGCCCAATTACGATGCGATTTGATACGTCACCCATTCACTCCCATGTTAACTATGCGATCCTGGGTTGGGAGGCGGAGACATCGCACGGACGTTGTATTTCGATATCGCAGCGTGTAAACATTCAATGCGACGGGAGGAACGTGCACTAATTGCGCGCTCCCGCGCCATTGAGTTGCGATATCGAAACGATATCGTGGCGTGTAAACCCACCATAACACATCCGTTTTTTTTTGGTTTTGTTTTTTTAATAAGACGGAATTCTGACAGATTTGAAAAAAACAGATGTGAAAGTAAAAAAAAAAGCCTGAAGTTCAGAATTTGCCTGAACTACCTGAACTGAAACTTGTTGCAGATGGGAAGGAAAGTAGCCTTTGACTGCTGTGATTTAGCAGCAGTGTAGATAGGGGAGGGCTAAAAATATTTCTTTCTCTATATTAGGGATCCCCACCTCTAGGCATCGAAGGCTGCAAACATGTCATGTTTCTGGATTTCCTTAGTATTAGAATCATCACCAGGGCAAGTGATTCAATTATCACCTGTGCAATACTAAGGCTGGCTTAACATTTGCGTTCCCCTCCGCAGCGTTCTGCGGAGGGGATCTGCAATGTGACCGCAGCACCGCAAGCCCCTATGTTTATAATGTGAGCGCACGGTGCTGCGCTTGAATGCTCAAGACCGTGCACACCCATTCACTGCCATATGTGATCTGTGCACAGGCGGATGCCTGTGCACAAATCACAGTCTCATCCGCACCAGGAACGCGACATAGGGGCTTGCGGTGCTGCGGTCACATTGCGGATCCCCTCCGCAGAACGCTGTGGAGGGGAACGCAAATGTGAAGGTAGCGTAAGGAAAACCTGAAAACATGACCTGTGTACGGCCCCCGAGGCCCGGAGGTTGAGATGCCTGCTCAATATGAACATCTTATAATTGGTGATGCGTCTCTTTATACTGTTGTGATTTAGCAGCAGTACATATAGTGAATATAGTTGTTTATCTACATTAGCACTTTATATGTATGCCTGGTGGTATGCGTACATATATATTTATATACAGGATGTGTATTTCCGGATTCTTCTGTTTTTTTCTTTTTTTTTTACATTTTTGTATTGTATGTCCACCTACCCTGTGTCTTTATTTGTCAATTAATAAAATATTTGTATTACATTACATATATAAGGGCGTTTTGATTGTATTTTTCTCCTTTTATTTGTTGTTTTTAATAAAATGCGATTTGCCCTTTACAATTAGTCCATGTTCATCATTAAGATGAAAAAATTTCTATTCTGACATACGAACACATTTTTCATAGGAATTATGTATTATAATGCAAATACTGATGTTTGATGTATACTATATCTCTAGTGCGTATAGTCATACTATGGGTTTGCTTAGTTTACGGAATTATGCCATGTCCTTCTTAAATCTCCTTGGATTCCGTATTAATCGTCAAAGCTTTCTGTTCTATCCTAATGAGTGTGTGACGGTATAACACCAGTCTGGCTAGAAGACCAGCACGGGACCCGGTTAATGTTAGAAAAGAAGTGGAGTATAGGTAATAAAGTATGCTTAATATTTGAATTTTTTTTTTTTAAAGAGTGCTAGAGAGTTTGCTTTAAAAAAATGGGAGCTGGACAACTCCTTTAATGCCATGCTGTCACGGGTGTGTCAGGAGGCACGGATGATACTGTAAATGCCACTCGCAGAAGGTCCCAGCGTTTGGCCAAACAGTCCAAATCCTAATAAAATGTCTGTCACTTTAAGAGGCATTTCCCTTATAGTGAAAGCTGGAGGTCGCTAGGACCCAGCTGATCCCTTACCTTGAGCTGGGTATTTAATCCCCTTGACTCCCTGGATGCACTGCTGGTGATAGCTGTTCAGGTGATCCTGGTTGCATCATAGCTCTAAGGCTGCTTTCACATTACGATATTCGGATTTCCGATGCTGTCCGATCAAAATCGGACAGCATCGGATCCGAATTTGGCCTCCATGCAGCCCTATGGGCATCGGACCGAATCGGATGTGCACTAAATGCCATCCGATTTGGTCCGATCCGATTCTGTCCGATTTTATTATCGGTGCAAAAATCGGAGCTTGCTCCGATTTTTGCACCGAAAATAAAATTTGACAGAATCGGATCGGACCAAATCGGATGGCATTTAGTGCACATCCGATTAGGTCCGATCCCTATAACATGGGGCCCTATGGAGAAGGGTCTGAGGAAACATCTGATGTCTCCTCGGACCCCGTTTTACTGTACTGAGCATGCTCAGTACAGTAAAACTGCGCCTAACTAGGAGCACAAGGGTTAAAAAAAAAAAAAAAAAAAAAGGTTATTCTCACCTCTCCACGAGCCCCCGCCGTCTTCCGCCATCTTCTTGGAGGCTCCCGGTGGCTCCCGCAGGCTGCCGGTGTCAGCAGAGGGCTTCCTCTGCCTTATAGGACCTGCGGTGATGTCACAGTCACGTGACCACGGGTTACCATGGTGAACCCGCGGTCACGTGACTGTGACATCACCGCAGGTCCTATAAGGCAGAGGAAGCCCTCTGCTGACACCGGCAGCCTGCGGGAGCCACCGGGAGCCTCCAAGAAGATGGCGGAAGACGGCGGGGGCTCGTGGAGAGGTGAGAATAACCTTTTTTTTTTTTCTTTTTTTTCACCCCACAGGGAACGATTTTATGCCGGAATCGGGTGCCTATTTGGCACCCGATTCCAGGCATCAGAAGGGAGCCGATGCTGTCCGATTTATATCGGACAGCATCGGCTCCCTAAAAATCGTTATGAGAAAGTAGCCTAAGCAGTGTTTCCTGGGGTCTGTTGGCTTGCTGTTCAGATCTGCTCAAGCTAAGTGTATCTTTTACCTCTTTGTTTGTTTCCCTTGTGTGTTTCTTTAGTTGCTAGCTGGGCTGACTAGTGATCACCCGCTCTGATCCCTGTTTAGCGGTAGTCCAGGGACAGTCAGGGAATAGGTTCCTGTTGGCGACCGTTGCAGAAACTGTATAGGGACGTTAGGGGAGCTAGGTGTCAGCGCTAGTTAATCTAGGGGTCACCATCTCCCCTTTTTGCCCTTAGCATCAGGGTCTCCTTCCCCCCTGTTGCGTCCAGCGCTGGGTGTCTCCTTACACCCAGTGTGACACATGCTTGGCTCTTCAATCACTGATCTATGATGAAAACAGTAGGGATTGTCAGGAGATAATACAACCAGTTTAAATACATTAATTAGAAGGACAAAAATGTAAAGTTTGTAGACTTTAAAAAGTTTATGGAAACTTTGCAGAAGTTGATAGGAATGTATAGAAATGTAATCTTTTGTGGGTTTCTGCTCAGACTTTAAAGTATGTTTAAAATAATGTGGGGAGGGAGATTTTACAGTTACTTTTTTACACCATTTGTATGCTGAAACAGATTATCCAATATTGTCAAATTCCTGCAGCTTATTATTTTATTTAACTTTATCACAGATGCAAAAATACTTCTTGGAAATGAAGAACAAGGTTCCCTCAGTATCTCCTATAGACAACAATTGGCCAACAAGGCCTTACCTCTTCTTGGATGCAACACACAAGGAAATGAAGAGGATTTTCCATCTGTGGAGGGTATGCATTTGATTTTAGCTGGAAAGCAGTAATCATCTGGTTTTAACGTTTCCAGTGTGTTCATGTTTAGGAGATCTTTGCTAAATATTTCTTTTCAGCTTTGGCTCTGGAGAGGTGTACAAGCGGTGGAGGGATTGCCAAGGGTTTTAGGCTGACTGGTTAAGCCAATAATGGTGCCCAAGGGAGAAAAGATGTTGCTGACAAATCCAATTCTTACACTGCCAATACAGGAGGCGTGTGTGCTTTTATTATTTTTTTTAATATGAAGTTTTAAAAAAGCAAATACACAATAACCTAGCCAAACAGAAGATACTCCAATAAGGGCCTGACACTTGTATTTTTATTACGTTGTCTTGATTCAGCTGTACTTTCCAGGAACTATTTGAAAAGTATATTGGTCATTACAAATGTTGAATCCTCCGTTTTGTAAGCAGATTACACAACAAAAGACAATGTTGAGTTCCACAAAACATTGATTTTTTTTCTCTGAATAGGGTCTTGAATGTGAAAGTAATGCCTAAGTTAAGTGACAAAATAACTTTTGATTCATGTATCAGATATACATTGTGTGCAAGTTGTATTGTAGAGGATTATTTTTATTATTAATCAACAACTATGTTCTCAATCAACCCAAAAGACTCATAAATATCAAAGCTTAATATTTTTGGAAGTTGGAGTGGGTTTTTTGTTAGATTTAGCTATCTTAGCCCCTTTCACATCAGCGGCAATCGCAGATCGTGGCAGTTGCGGTGAAAAAAACGCAACTGCCGCGATTACCGCATAACGGTCGCACTTGCGGTTCAACTGCAGCAAGCCCCATGCAATGTCAATGGGGCTTGCGGCAGGTGCAGCAAGTGCGGTACAGTTGGGGTTTTGGCACTTGCAGAAGATGCGGCCACGAAAAAAACGCTGTCAGCCGTGGATTTCTCACGGCCACATCTGCCGCAAGCGCCAAAACCGCACTTGCCGCACCTGCCGCAAGTCCGCCTATACCTTGTATGGCGTTTACTGCAACCGTGCGCAAGTGCATCCGGTATGCGGTAATCGCGGCAGATGGTTTTTTTTCACCGCATCTGCCGCGATTTGAAAAAAACGCTGATGTGAAAGGGCCCTTAGGCAAGTTGTATTGTAGAGGATTATTTTTATTATTGATCAACAACTATGTTCTCAATCAACCCACAAGACTCAAATAGCAAAGCTTAATATTTTTGGAAGTTGGAGTGTTATTTTTTATAGATTTGGCTATCTTAGGAGGATATCTGTTTGTGCAGGTAACTATTACTGTGCAGAATTATTAGGCAACTTAATAAAAAACAAATATATTCCCATCTCACGTGTTTATTTTCACCAGGTAAACTAATATAACTGCACAAAATTTAGAAATAAACATTTCTGACATGCAAAAACAAAACCTCAAAATATTAGTGACAAATATAGCCACCTTTCTTCATGATCACACTCAACAGCCTTCCATCCATAGTTCTGTCAGTTGCTTGATCTGTTTACGATCAGCATTGCGTGCAGCAGCCACCACAGCCTCCCAGACACTGTTCCCAGAGGTGTACTGTTTTCCCTCCCTGTAGATCTCACATTTTAGGAGGGACCACAGGTTCTCTATGGGGTTCAGATCAGGTGAACAAGGGGGCCATGTCATTATTTTTTCTTCTTTTAGACCTTTACTGGCCAGCCACGCTGTAGAGTAGTTGGCTGCATGTGATGTAGCATTGTCCTGCATGAAAACCATGCTTTTCCTGAACGATACCGACTTCTTCTTGTACCACTGCTTGAAGAAGTTGTCTTCCAGAAACTGGCAGTAGGTTCGGGAGTTGAGCTTCACTCCATCCTCAACCCGAAAAGGTCCCACAAGTTCATCTTTGATTATACCAGCCCATACCAGTACCCCACCTCCACCTTGCTGGTCGTTTTTCAGCCTTCCTTACCCTTGGCCATGTCCTTGAGTATAGCACACCTTGTGCTTTTTCATACTCCAGTAACCAACCCAACCCAGCCAGCGATCCTTAACATTGTAGTGAATAGGAGAAGTTGCTTTCAACATCGCTATTGCGGTGTCACATAGAGCGATCGTACCAGATCGCCTGAGCAACATCGCCAGGTTTATGAACATGTTCATAAACCTGGCAACTCCGCTCAAGCAACTTATCGCCGTTGAATCACCCTGTTACACCTTGCAACGCACTACCGATGTTGCTTCAACTTCTCCAAGCCCCTGAATTGCCGGCGATGTTGCCACGTGTAACTGTACCTTTACATTTTACTCATTGATCTCCCTAGTGGTTGTAGATGGTGATTCTCAGTGATTGACAGCTTCTCCTGTATGACTGCATGCAGAATTAGCTGTCAATCCCTGAGTAAGACCACCCATTGAACTAATGCTATGGAATTAATAGCGCTATATAAATGAATAAATTATTATTATTATTATTTAATAAAATAGAGCTTAAGCTGAATGTTTTCCTACAAACCTGAATATCATTCTGCTCAGCATTTATTTATCACTTTTTTAGGCAGGTTACAGAGTGGATCTATCTGAAAAATAAAATGCTGTGTGCACATATGCTTAGTCTGACTGATCATTGCCAGGTACATACCAGAAAAAAACATAGGCAGCACTCCAAAATGCAATTTCCTTACAGACATTTATTGGTCAGTGACTAGGAAACCTTTCAATCTGTCATAGATCTTTGTCAAGCAGTGACTGGGTGTTACCATCCATATTAAATAGTGTTACACATAAATCAGTTCATCAATACACAATTAATATCAAAGTGCTTTCATAGTGCTTCATTGCACATTACATGTCTCAAAAGTGCCTCTGTGCATTTGCATATAAAGTAATCCATACAGTGTTAAAAAGGGCTGTGTCCATTGTAGGTGTCACATGAGTAAAAGATAATAAAGAATTATAGTAAGTACAAAAAATCTTATCCTGTGGTGCTCGTGTGTATATATATATATGTGCCTGCCCCTTTAAGAAATACACTGTGTGCAGAATTCTTAAACAAATGAGTATTTTGATCACATGATACTTTTTATACATGTTGTCCTACTCCAAGCTGTATAGGCTTGAGAGCCAACTACCAATTAAGTAAATCAGGTGATGTGCATCTCTGTAATGAGGAGGGGTGTGGTCTAATGACATCAACACTCTATATAAGGTGTGCTTAATTATTAGGCAAATGCCTTTCCTTTGGCAAAATGGGTGAGAAGAGAGATTTGACGGGCTCTGCAAAGTCCAAAATTGTGAGATATCTTGCAGAGGGATGCAGCAGTCTTGAAATTGTCAAACATTTGAAGCGTGCTCACCGAAGAATCAAGCGTTTCATGGCGAATAGCCAACAGGATCTCAAGAAGCACATTGGGCAAAAAAGGCACAAAATAACTGCCCATGAATTGAGGAAAATCAAGCTTGAAGCTGCCAAGATGCCATTTGCCACCAGTTTTGCAATATTTCAGAGCTACAACATTACTGGAGTATCAAAAAGCACAAGGTGTGCTATACTCAGGTACATGGCCAAGGTAAGGAAGGCTTAAAGACAACCACTTTTGAACAAGAAACATAAGATATTTCTTGGCCCAGTCTTGATGTTTTACACTAAGATGTTTTTTTCAAAGGTTTTATGGACTGATGAAATGAGAGTGTCTTTTGATGGGCCAGATGGATGGGCCAGAGGCTGGATCAGTAAAGGTAGAGAGCTCCACTCCGACTCAGACGCCAGCAAGGTGGAGGTGGGGTACTGGTATGGGCTGGTATTATCAAAGATGAACTTGTGGGACTTTTTCGGGTTGAGGATGGAGTGAAGCTCAACTCCCAGACCTACTGCCAGTTCCTGGAAGACCATTTCTTCAAGCAGTGGTAGAGGAAGAAGTCGGTAGCATTCAAGAAAAACATGATTTTAATGTAGGACAATGCTACATCACATGCATCCAACTACTCCACAGCATGGCTGGCCAGTAAAAGTCTAAAAGAAGAAAAAATAATGACAAGGCCCCCTTGTTCACCTGATCTGAACCCCATAGAGAACCTGTGGTCCCTCCTGAAATGTGAGATCTACAGGGAGGGAAAACAGTACACCTCTGGGAACAGTGTCTGGGAGGCTGTGGTGGCTGCTGCACGCAATGTTGATCGTAAACAGATCAAGCAACTGACAGAATCTATGGATGGAAGGCTATTGAGTGTCATCATAGAGAAAGGTGGCTATATTGGACACTAATTTTTTGGGGTTTTGTGTTTGCATGTCAGAAATGTTTATTTCTAAATTTTGTGCAGTTATATTGGTTTACCAGGTGAAAATAAACAAGTGAGATGGGAATATATTTTGTTTTTATTAAGTTGCCTAATAATTCTGCACAGAAATTCACAATTACTTCCTTTCCAACTCTCTAAACCTGCTGGCCCTCACAGAAACCTGGATCCAGGATTCAGACACTGCTTCCCCGGCTGCTATTTCTTACGGCGGCTTACACTTCTCTCACTCCCCTAGACCTGGGAACAGACGTGGCGGTGGAGTTGGCCTCCTCCTGTCCCCACAATGTACTTTCCAGGTCATCCCTCCAGCCCCATCACTCTCATTCCCTTCTTTTGAGGTCCACACCATTAGGCTATTCCATCCCCTCCACCTCAAAGTAGCAGTGGTATACCGCCCCCCAGGGTCACCCACCCTGTTCCTCGACCATTTCTCCGCTTGGCTCCCGCATTTCATGTCCTCAGATTTACCAACCCTTATTCTGGGAGACTTTAACATTCCCATAAACAGCCCCATTTTCCCATCTGCATCCCAGCTCCTATCTCTAACTACCTCTCTTGGCCTATCACAGCTCTCAACCTCTGAGACGCACGAAAACGGTAACACCCTTGACCTGGTCTTTACCCGGCTCTGCTCATCCTCCCCCTTGGATAACTCAACTCTACTCTCTGACCACAACATTCTCTCCTTCTCACTCACTAACCCTCGGCCAACACAGCCCAATCCTACCTATCACACATCCAGAAATCTACAGGCCATTAACCCTCAGGCACTCACAGACTCCCTCATCTCATCTCTGTCCCCAATCTCTTCAATCTCCTGTCCAGATCAGGCAGTAAATCACTACAATGACACTCTCAGAAGCTCCCTGGACCAAGTAGCGCCCCTCACCCTCAGAACCTCCAAACAGAGAACAAAACAGCCCTGGCTCACACCACAAACTCGATTCCTCCAGCGATGCTCTAGGAGTGCTGAACGTCTATGGAGGAAAACTCGCTCACCAGGAGACTTTATCCATTATAAATTCATGCTAAAAACCTACAACTCTGCCCTTCACCTTGCCAAACAGACCTACTTCACCACCGTGGTCTCCTCACTATCCAACAATCCAAAAAAACTCTTTGACACCTTTCACTCTCTCCTCAGTCCTAAAGTGCAGGCCCCCATCACTGACCTCTGTGCTGATGAATTGGCTTCCTACTTCATGGAGAAAATAGACAACATCCGCCAGGAAATCAGCTCTCAGCCTCCAAGCACTGCCACCCCCATTCTTCCCCACATCTCCTCCGGCTCACTCTCCACATTTGACCCAGTCACAGAAGAAGAAGTCTCCAGGCTCCTTTCTTCCTCTCGTCCCACCACATGCACTACTGACCCCATTCCCTCACACCTGCTCCAATCCCTCTCTCCAGTCGTCACCACTCATCTAACCAAAATCTTCAATCTCTCCCTCTCTTCTGGCATCTTCCCCTCCTCCTTCAAACACTCGATCATTACTCCATTATTAAAGAAAACCACTCTCGACCCAACCTGCACAAATAACTACAGACCAGTCTCCAATCTCCCCTTCATCTCTAAACTCTTGGAGCGCCTGGTCTATTCCCGCCTCACCCGTTACCTCTCCGCTCACTCTCTTCTAGATCCATTACAGTCTGGTTTCCACCCCCTTCACTCTACAGAAACTGCCCTCATCAAAGTGACCAATGACCTTCTGACAGCAAAACGTAATGGTAACCACTCTCTGCTTATTCTCCTTGATCTCTCTGCAGCTTTTGACACTGTTGACCATCAGCTCCTACTCTCTATGCTGCATTCCATTGGCATAAAGGACACTGCTCTCTCCTGGCTCTCCTCCTATCTTTCTGACCGCTCTTTCAGTGTATCTTTTGCTGGCTCCACTTCTTCCCCTCTTCCCCTCACTATTGGGGTCCCTCAGGGTTCAGTCCTTGGCCCCCTCCTATTCTCTCTCTACATGGCCCCGATTGGACAGACCATCAGCAGATTTGGCTTTCAGTACCATCTTTATGCTGATGACACACAACTATACACTTCAGCCCCTGACCTTACCCCTGCGGTATTAAAGAACACCAATGACTGTCTAGCTGCAGTTTCCAATATCATGTCCACTCTCTATTTGAAACTAAACCTTTCCAAAACTGAACTTCTTCTGCTCCCCCCATCCACTAACCTCCCTAAATCGGACATCTCTCTCTCAGTTTGCGGCACCACGATAACGCCTAGGCAGCAGGCTCGTTGTCTGGGTGTTATGTTTGACACCGATCTCTCCTTCTCCTCCCACACACAATGTCTCGTCCGCTCCTGTCGCTTACACCTGAAGAATATCTCTAGAGTCCGCCCCTTTCTCACCATGGAAACAACAAAAACCCTCACTGTGGCCCTAATCCATTCCCGCCTTGACTATTGCAATTCTCTATTAAGTGGCCTCCCCCTCACCAGACTTTCTCCTCTCCAGTCCATCCTTAATGCAGCAGCCAGGATCACCCACCTGGCCAATCGTTACTCAGATGCCTCTGCTCTCTGCCAGTCATTGCACTGGCTGCCCGTATACTACAGGATCAAATTCAAATTGCTTGTTCTCACCCACAAAGCTCTTCACAGTGCAGCACCCCCCTACCTCTCCTCCCTCATCTCTGTCTATCACCCCACCCGCTCTCTACGTTCCTCAAATGACCTTCGACTAACATCCGTACTAATCCGATCCTCCCACTCCCAACTCCAAGACTTCTCCAGAGCTGCACCAAAACTCTGGAATGCTTTACCCCAAGAAATCAGGACTATCCACAACTTGCATGGCTTCAGGCGATCCCTAAAAACGCATCTTTTTAAGGCGGCCTATCATACTCCCTAATAGAAGTCCATTGTACTGTAGAGAGTGAATGGGCTATCCCTCTGGACATTACTCCTCTACAAACTCCACCAAACCAAAAAGGTCTACACAGACTGTATAATGACCATCCATGTAAGCTTAGTCCTATGCCCCACTTCCTCAAGATGCCTGGACCATCAGTGCAATAAGCCCCTGTACCTTGTGCAACCTCTATCCCGTTTTAGATTGTAAGCTCTTTTGAGCAGGGTCACCTTCATTTCTTGCTTTATTTATTGTATTTTCTTTTTTACATTGATTCTATGCCTATTGTTTTGTATCCAATTATTGTACTATATTTGTTCTCTACTGTAATTACTTATTGTATTATATTTTCTGTACTCTAACCCTACATTGTAAAGCGCTGCGGAATATGTTGGCGCTATATAAATAAAGCATTATTATTATTATTTATTATTATTACCTGCACAAACAGATATCCTCCTAAGATAGCCAAATCTAAAAAAAACCCACTACAACTTCCAAAAATATTAAGCTTTGATATTTGAGTCTTTTGGGTTGATTGAGAACAGTTGTTGATCAATAATAAAAATAATCCTCTACAATACAACTTGCCTAATAATTCTGCACACAGCTTATAAGTGTGGTCAGTATAAGTGTGGCCAGAGTAGAAGGTTGCGGCTGTAACCTGTTGAAGCACAATATGGAGGCACTGGGGTCACTCTGTGCAGCCTAACAGCGTTCAGGATCTGGATTAACCCTTGCGCTCAATGAGGGGAGATCCGGGGAGGATAGAAAGCTGCTATATCTTTAAAATGCTCAAGAACTGGCCATTTCTTATGTAGAGACAAAAGAATAACACCAATATGAATGGTAAGGTTATATAGATAGGTTTCTGAGGCACTTTGAAACTATTCTGATAGTTGAGAGGACAAGGGAGCTCCAGTCCTTAACAGGACATGGAGTCGGCCAATATAGACCTACTGTGTATGCCCAGTGGGTGTACAAGACCTAATACACCACTGCGCATGCGCGGAAGATGCACAGCCCAAATCACATGACCGCACAGCAACTGTCATGCGCAGAAGGCATTTTCGGATGCTGTAACCCACGCCGGATGCCTGACCGCAATTTCATGTATATACGAGCATAAAAGGGTGAGTCTGTTATGAAAATGAACTGCACATGTGCACGGTTTAATTACAATTAAGGAATAACCACTGTTATAGTATATTCTTACTGTATGTATGTAAAGGGGTTTTTACACTGTATGGATTACTTTATGCCCGTAGTTCCCAAACTCCAATCCTCACAGCCCCCAAGAGATCATGTTTTCAGGATTTCCTTAGTATTGCACAGGTGATGGTATCATGATCAAGGAATTATCTGTGCAATACTAAGGAAATCCTGAAAACATGATCTATTGGGGGCCGTGAGGACTGGAGTTTGGGAACTACTGCTTTATGCACTTGCAAATGCACAGATGCACTTTTGAGACATATATCATGCAATATGAAAGCACTTTGATGTTAATTGTGTATTGATTAATTGATTTATGTGTAACACTATTTAATATGGATGGTAACACCCAGTCACTGCTTAACAAAGATCTATGACATATATAAAAAAATGCCGTGGCAGGATATCTCCCACTCTGGCTCCTCCACAGTTCTGCTTATTCCGACGGAGGAGCTGATCCAAAGTTTGGTGAAAACGACAAAATTTGCAACCTTTTCAATGATTCTACACCAGTTTTGTGGTGTTAAAGCTTTATTGAATCGGCCCTATGATGCTTTTTACAAACATTTTAAAATACAGGAAGAAATTGTGTCCAGGAGCCCTTAGAAATTAGCCTGAGATCCCTATTTTGTTCAGCTCCAATTTATAATAATTGCTGCTCTGTTTAAGTGGGGGATGGAAAGAAATTTGTTTATGGAGGAAATGGTGAAATTCCATTCCTGCAGTGATTATAAGCTTGCTTTCTTCTTTTACAGCGGACGTGAACTTGTATAATGAATGCAACTGGTAATAAACTGGCAGCTTTCTTGAAGCAAAGCTAACAAATGATGCTTTTCATGAATATATCATTAATTGTTCATGTGCGACAGCATTACTGCCAATTACTGTATATGCAATCACAAAGTGTTGGGGTGTATTCACATGGTGCGTCTATATTAGCTCTTAATCTTCTGTCAGTTGTACTGTAAATTATTGCTTCCAGCTGCGCTTCACAAGATTTAATAGTGATGTAATGGAAGTATTAAAGCACCAACTTTCTTGTCTAACACTAATTCAAAATGTTCTTTCCAAAGCTTTAGTTTTAATCCTTGCATGTCATCTTAGGGATTCATGCCCACTGTATAGTGTGTGCTAACATAAAAGCTCCGAACAGCAGTACCTGCATCTTTTTTTTGTTATAGACATACATCTAGTTATTGTATGCTTATAATGGGTATTAAAACATCGGGAGTGGTAGGAATAAAGAAAGCGCTGAGCAGGCTGTGCAATGCTTTTTATGTTACTCCTTTAGAAGTGAATGGAAGTTATACAAACAGTGTATATTGTCTTATCCGTCTGTCTAGTCTTATCCACCTTTGCCCACCGCATATAGGCCTCTTTCACATCAGTACTTTTTGCTGATGTGCGGCCAATCCGGCAGGTGATGCCGCACCTGCCGGATCGGCCGCCTAACGGCCGACTTGCAACCTGGATCCGGCAAGCCCCATGCATTGTCTATGACGCTTGCGGTCTGGTGCGGCAAGTGCGGTTACGCCGGATCCGGCACTTGCGGCAGCGGAAAAATAAAAGCTGCACGCATCGTTTTTTTCGCGGCCGCATGTGCCGGATTGCGGCAATACCGCACTTGCCGCACCTGCCGCAAGCCCCATAGACAATGCATGGGGCTTGCCGCCAATTTGCCGCAAGCGCAACCGTTAGGCAGCAGATGCGGTGCATTTGCCGGATCTGCTGCAATCAGTGAAAAGCGCTGATGTGAAAAGGTGAAAGGGGCCATAGATAGAAAAATATTAGAAGCTGAGAGTCCTCAGTGGTTGATATCATTTAATGACTAACTGAAAAGATGGTAAACATAGAAAGCTTTCGGGACACTGTGGCCCCTTTGTCAGGCAGATAATGACACAGATTCTGAAGACACATATATATATATATATACATAAGCAAATGAAACAAAAAACAAACAAAAAAAAAAAAACAACATCAGTCTTTGATGCTGTAGTAAATGTGACAGGTGAAGTAAAGCAGAGTCAGGCTAGGGAGGAAAAGAGGGGCTGGAGAATTGTAACAAAGTCTAAGATAAGCGGAACAAATTGTATAATTGTTATATGGTAGTAGTCTGTGGAGAGCTGAAAATACTTAAATAAGTTGAGGAAAGCAATAAAAGGAAGCGAGGGTGTTCACATGAGAAGTGTCAAAAGTTCATTTTCCTCAAAATGCAGTCTGTTCGAAGATGTGATATCCCCAAATGTTTTTCCAAATTATATAAAAAGGCATAGATTGCGCATCAATTCAGGACTCAATACAATACAATACAAACAAAACAAGGACAAATCCTGACAACTTGGACAACTACTCCTGTCAGAAAGCATCTAATTGAGTCATCAACCTTTCGGATTACAAACCTAACAAAGTGGAACTTGCTGAGCTTTCTAGGGGACTCTAATTTTGTCCTACTAAAGCTCTGGATAAAATTGAACTGTGCAGCGACAGAGGATTCCGAACGCAAATGGGCTGAAGGAAGAAAGATCCTGACATCCAATAAAAGGTCAGACTGGACACCTAAATGTAATCCTAACCCCCATTTGGAGAAATAAATAGACACTTTCAGACATTTGGTAAACTCCACTATTTTAGATACACATAAGAGTCAACCATCCAACGTCAATGCTCAGGAGAGAAGAGCCATACAGTCTTTGAAAACTAACAAAGAAATCATCATTAAACCTGCAGACAAGGGTGGTGCAATAGTCATGATTAACAAATCTGACTACCTGAAGGAAGCAAACAGACAACTGACAGACACACACTACTACAAGAAATGGCAGTCTGACCCCACACAGAACTATCAGAAGGAATTAAACATGCTGGTTTCTTGTCTACCTGACATATCCTTAAGACCTGATGACCTAATACCAGAAAAGTCCAAGAATAGGCACATTATTCTACATGCTTCCTAAAATTCATAAGTTAGGAAATCCAGGAAGATCAATATTTCATGTGTGGACACCCTCAATGAACACATTTCTGGATGTGTAGAGGGTGTTCTCAAACCCCTGGTAAAAGAGACACCAACTACATTCAGGACACAACTGACCTATTGAATAAAGTGTCAGCAGTAGGTCCTCTACCAGAAGGAACCATCTCGCCACCATGGATGTGGAATCTCTGTACAGTAACATCCCACACAAGGATGGATTAGATGCCTGCAAAACCTTCCTGGAAAACACAGGGAATGAATCTGACTCTGTGGTGAAGCTTATAAAATTTATCCTCATGCACACCTACTTCACATTTGACGACAAGATATATTTACAGGAGACTGGCACAGCAATGGGAAGCAAAATGGCACCACAATATGCAAACCTTTTCATGGCCAAGCTTGAAGGTGACTTTTTATCCTCTTGTCCTATCAGGCCTCTGCCTACTACCGGTATATCAATGACATTTTAATCATCTGGACAGAGTCTGAGCAACAGCTGAAGACGTTCCATGAACACTTTAATCAGTTTGGTAGACTTGAAGAAAGAAAACCGGGCACTGGGTCCTACCTTCAGGCAATTATACCATTATGTGGGTTTGCGACACCCGATCGGTGTTGCTCAGCTCAAGCACAAGTACACTCACCGGGTTGCAGGCATATGGATAATTTATTATTAATTTAAGCAATGTGGTGTATTTAATCATATGTACCAAATGTCCAACAGGATGGCATGTACGTAGGGGAGACCGAGCAAAAATTCAGGACAAGAATGAATTCTCGTTGCCACTCAATAAAAGAAAAGCGTATGGACCTACCTGTAGCAAAACATTTTTCCAGCCCTCACCACAGTGAAACTGATATGGGGTTGCTCATCTTTAAAAAGCAATTTTATTATTATTATTGTTCATTTTTATAGCGCCATTGGTTCCATGGCTCTTTACATTAGAAGTGGGGGTAACAAGGACAAATGCAATACATGTGAACAGTGAAGGCTTGCTGATACATGATGGGAAAGGACCCTGTCCACGAGGGCTCACAGTCTACAGCAGTGGGAGAGGACACAATAGGAGGGGAAACGCCAAGCGTGTGGTGGAGCAGCGCTGGAACTCATTATAGGTTGTAGGCTTGTTGGAATAGATGAGTTTTCAGGTTCTTTTTGAAACTCCCAAGGGTAGGTGAGTGTCTGATGTGCTGGGGGAGAGAATTCCAGAGTATGGCTGAGGCGCGGGAGAAGACTTGTATGCAGTTGTATGAGGATGAGATAAGGGGGGAGGAGAGGAGGCGCTCTTGTGAGGAGCACAGGTTGCGTGCGGGTAGGTATCGGGAGACCATGTCAGATGTAAGGAGGTACACGTTGTGGATTGCTTTGTATGTCAGGGTTAGGACTTTAAATCTAGGTCTCTAGGGGGTGGGGAGCCAGTGCAGGGCTTGGCGGAGGTGGGAGACAGGGGAATAGTGAGGAGGAAGGTGGATTAGACGGGCAGCGGAGTTTAGGATGGAGCGGAGGGGTGCAAGGGAGGAATCAGGGAGACCAATGAGCAGTAGGTTGCAGTAGTCAAGGCAGGAGATGATGAGGGCGTGAACAAGAGTTTTGGCAGTGTCGTGATTAAGGAAGGAGTGGATCCGGTAAATGTTCCTGAGTTGGAGAAGGCAGGAGGTGGCGAGGGCTTGGATGTGGGGCTTGAAGGAGAGGGAGGAGTCAAGAGTAACCCTAAGGCACTTGGCGTGGGGGACTGTGGAGAGAGAGCAGTCGTTGACTAGGATGGACAGGTCTGGTAGAGGGGGAGGGCAGCTGGGGGGGAAGACTATGAACTCTGTTTTGTCCATGTTTAGATTGAGGAAGTGAGCAGAGAAGAAAGATGAGATGGCGGATAGGCATTGGGGGATTTTAGACAGAAGGGAGGTGATATCGGGGTGAGTGAGGTAGATCTGGGTGTCGTCGGCGTAGAGATGGTACTGGAGGCCGTGGGACTCAATGAGTTGCCCTAGGCCGAGGGTGTAGTTGGAGAAGAGTAATGGCCCCAGAAACCGATCCCTGGGGGACGCCGACAGTAAGGGGGTAGGACGAGGAAGAAGTGTGGGAGTGGGTGACGCTGAAAGTGCAGTCCGTAAGGTATGAGGACATCCAAGAGAGGGTGAGGTCAGTGATACCAAGGGATTCCAGGATTTGAAGTAGGAGAGAGTGGTCTACCTTGTCAAAGGCAGAGAAAGGTCGAGGAGGAGAAGGACGGAGTAGTGTCGTTTACTCTTTGTGGTCAGTAGGTCATTGGTGACTTTGGTTAGGGCTGTTTTGGTGGAGTGATGAGGTCAGAAACTGGATTGTAGGCGGTCGAAGAGGGAGCAGGAGAACAGTTCAGAATGGACGTGTTGTTCAAGTAGTTTGGATGCGAAAGGTAGGAGAGATATGGGGCGGTAGTTAGCGACAGATGATGGGTCGAGGGAGGGTTTTGTGAGAATGGGTGAGATCAAGGCATGTTTGAAGGATGAGGGAAAGATACCGATAGTCAGTGATAGGTTGAAGAGGTGGGTTAGGGCAGGGATGAGGACTGCAGTGAGGTTTGAGACGAGGTGGGAGGGGAGTGGGTCGAGGGCGCAGGTGGTGAGGTGAGATCGTGACAGGTAGGGAGGAGAGCTTTTGGCCAAAGCTTTTTCTAATTTCGTCAATCTTTTGTTAGAAGAAGATGGTGAAGTCGTTGGCAGAGATGAGGGGGGAAGGAGGAGGTTCTGGGGGTCAGAGTAGGGAGATGAAGGTTTTGAATAGTTGCTTGGGGTTTCGGGACAGTGCAATGATTAAGGAATAGAAATAGGTTTGTTTAGCGGCGGTGAGTGCGTCCTTGAAGTTGGAGAGAGATTGTTTGTACATGGTGAGGTGGGCAGCGGAGTGGGATTTCTTCCATCACTGTTCACCTACCCTGGATGCTCGATGTAGTTCTTTTGTCAGAGAGGTAAGCCAGTGTTGCCTGTGTGTGCGGGTTTTGGTGAGTGTGAGGGGGGTGGCTTGATTGAAAGCCGCAGTTAGTGTGGAATTATAGAGGGTGGTAGCAGCGTTGACGTCAGGTGAGGAGGCGAGGTCTGTGAGAGGGAGGAGGGAGTGAGAGAGTGAGTTGAAGTAGCTATACATATAAATGAAATCTCCTTTGACATCTTTTTTTTCTATGCTAAAGAAGGCCCAAACTTTTCCAACCTTTTATCATATGGGGGAGGCCTTCCATCCCTTCTAATATTTAGTTGCCCAACTTTGAGCTGATTCTATCTTCTATTTATCCTTTTTAAAATGTGGAGCCCAAAATTGTATTCTATATTCAAGATGTGACCTTAAGGGCCGCTTTACACACACCAACTTCTGTGTCCAACTTCTGAACAACTTACTGGTTGCAGTGAAATCATGGACACATTGTCCATTTTGTGGCTGTGTACAATGGAGCAATATGTCCATGATTTCACTGCAACCAGTAAGTTGTTCAGAAAAGTTGGTGTGTGTAAAGCGGCCATAAGAGATTTATAAAAATCTCTTTTTATACACCATAACATCTTGTTTACTTTGCAGCTGCTGCTTGACATTGAGTGCTGCTACTCAACTTACTTATAACCTGAAAATTACTAATTGCAGAAAAGGGGGGGAGGGGAGACCTGCAGCCAGTTTACTCACAAGGCTCCTCCACTGGATCTAGTGGTTGGCGTCCACCTCAATAATCATAAAAAAATGTACTGTACGGACGATCCAGTGGCATGCTTCATAATCCTTTATTGTGAGATTATAAAACATCACAGGCACAGGGGGTGCTGCTGGACGCGTTTCGGAGGAACTAGCCCCCTTAATCATCAGCAACATTCAAAATGAAAATACAGACATATATACAATTAAAAGAAGTGAACTCCCATGCACAGATGATACCAATCAGTGAAGGATCTTAACTATTTGTATGCCTGACCCAGTGAATGACCCAGTATAGACACATAAATATACAATTTTATTTCTTTATAAAATGATGTTATTCTCAAGATTCTTCTCAAGGAGCTAATATGGATGGTAATTGGAGAGAGAAATATATATAACTTTATTTCATATGACAATATGACAATATTCTTTTAGCCCAGTGACCCTTTAAAAACAGATGGTGGATTAGTTTCAATAAACAAAATGAAATAGAGTCTATATCCCCACTATGTACAGAGTTAACATGATGTGCCAAAGGGGTCTCCCTGCCATGTGTAATATTCCCAAGATGTTCGCTAATAACAACCCAAAGATGACGTTTTCTTTTACCTACATAATTCACGGGGCAAATACAGGTACACTATATCAGATGTTTTACAATTGGCAAAGCAGTTGTTTTTTATAAATCCTGTTAGTAGCAATACTTTTAAAACAAGGTACCTGCTTTTTTAGTGACATAAAATGGCTGTGTACCGCATATTCCTAGATAGATTTCCCCTTCCTTAAGGTGATAGAGGAGGTCACTGAAATAAAACCAGAAATATCAGTATCTGCCCTAATAATATCCAGTGTTTTTTCTGAGAAGACTCCTAATGTGGGCAGTTTGGTCAACATAAGTATCTATCAGCCAACGGATAGATTCACAGTGTAGTTTAGGCCTAGGGTTGGGTAATGAGGATCTATTCTTACTCAATGCATATTTGAATTCTGATTCAGTTGCTACCTTAGCATAGCCCTTGTTGTGGAACCTCTTCCTGACATTGGCTATCTGATTCTAAAACTCAACCAAAGAGGAGCATTTCCTCTACAATATAAGAAACTGCCCCTTAGGTATACTTTTTTTTTAAGGGACATGGCATGATGGCTCCCAATCTTAATTGGCTGTTTGTTGCCATGGATTTACAAATTACAAATTAGTGGTACTTAAGAGACGATTTATATATTTAGAAACTGCAATATCAAGAAAGGTGTTTTTGTCCATGACAATTTCAAAGGTAAATGTTAGTCCCAGCTCATTTGAATTAAGGAGTTTGGCAAAGGATTCAAATGACAATTTATTGCCAGACCACAGGACCAAGATATCATCAATGTAGTTTCCACAATATATTTCAGGACACCCAAGGGCATAACTTGAAGCTCATGGGCCCCAATTTTTGAAAATATTTAATAGAATTAGTCTTTTCATAGGCCAAAGGGTCTTTTTGGGCCCCCCAAGCTCCAGGGCCTGGGTGTGATTGCAACCCCTGCACCTGTTGTAGTAAGGGCCGGTTTACACGTAGCGAGATCGCTAACGAGATCGCTGCTATGACACTGGTCTTGTGATGTAGCAGCGACCTCTCCGGTGATCTCGCTGGGTTTGACACTTAGCAGCGATCAGCCACCCGCTGGGAGATCGCTGATCTTTATTGAATGGCCTGGGCCATTTTTCATTCGGCTATCTCCTGCTGGCCAGGCTGCATCGCTGTGTGTGACAAGCAGACTTGCCAGCGATCCCCAGTCTGCGCCCGAGTCCCTGAACGATCCCAATGACCGTAGGGTGTCAGCGCATTGCTGGGTGATCGCTGGTGAGATCTGCCTGTCTGGCATCTCACCAGCGACCACGTAGCGACGCACCAGTGATCTCGGCCAGGTCGGATTGCTGTCGGGATCGCTGGTGCGTCGCTACATGTAAACCAGCACTCATGGGGACACCACTCATCCTCATCCCTGATGACTACATTGTCTTCCCACTAGCCCAGGAGCAAGTTAGCATAATTGACTGCACAAAGGCCACTTATAACTGTGCCCCTGAGCTGGTGGTAATATTTATAGTCAAAGAGGTAGAAGTTATGACATAATACAAATTCCAAGAGTGTCAGCAGAAATGTATAAGATTACTGCCTCTCATGTTAAATAAATAATTGACTGCTGCAATGATTTTTCCTTGGTCACTCTAGTTAAAGCAGACAGACTACATGGCTGTGCGCTTCATCTGTGGGAATAAGACTGGAGAAAAATCCTGAATTCAGTGATTAGGATATATCCCAATACATTTGTCCATTTAGTGTATGCCTCTGTAAAGGAATTCAGGGAAGAACACAAGCATTTATGACTTTTTCATTTGTGTTTTTTTTCCAAGTATTAGTAGTAGTAGTATTAGTATTAGCGTAAATTTGAGAGTGATATCATCCAGCAATCTGCCCTGCTTTAGTATAATGATGACAGCCATTTGATCAGTCTATAGCCGTAACGATAGATTTGTTTATTTTGTAATAAAACAATACTTAGAAAGGTAACTTCTTTCTTTCTTTTCATTCTTAGAATCTTATAATAGAAACCAGAATTGACAAAACCATGGAATTATGGGAAATTAGACACCGTCGATGTTTGAATATTTTACAATAGGTCTTACAATTTAGTGTTTCTTTTCTTTTTCTAGTGCAAAAAGTACAGGGATCAGTTTACAGAACAGAAAAAGTTCACATATGATGAAAAACTGGAAGCAAGCGAACTTTTCAAGGAGAAGAAGTCGTTGTATCCTGCTAGGTAACTTGTTTTTTTAACAATTTTTATACATTTAAAATATTTTTTACCGCCATATGGAGCTTCTGATCAAAATGATACAGGCTTATTTTGGTTGTGATGTGATGTGGATGGTTGTTGTATAATGTAAAGATTTCTGTTCATCATCCAATGAGGAGGGGCATAACTGTTGTGGCCCGCAGTGTGTGTGACCAAGACCTGACCCATATAGGAGAGAGGCCCACTGACACCAGTGCCTATTTCACCTGAATAAGTGTACTCAGACGCACATGCAGCTGAGATGTATTGTGATACAGAGACCTGCATGGCTCCCTGCACTGCAATAGTCGCCGCAGGCAAAATTAAAGGCTGACAGCTGATGTGAGTTTTCCAGTCATGGGCAGTTCATTGCAGGGACATCATGCACTACCTGTGCTGGCACACTGAAATCTGCTGCTGTCTTCTGTTCTGTGCTGGCTATGGAAGAGAATACCACAAGTCGTGAGAGCAGTGGAGGGAGTGAGTAATAGTTTTTTGCTTTTTTTTAAATGTGCTGGAGTAGAGTGGCTGAATGGGTAACATTATGCCTGGAAGCAGTCTAGCATGTGGGACATTATACCTGGAAGAGCTCAATATGGGGGACATTGTTATAGGATAGGGCACAGGATGGGAAGCATTATTACATCTTGGGCGAGCATGCATGCCTTCATTGGATCTACAATGTTTCAAGGGTCCATACATTTCACCAACATGAATGGGCCACAGGTCCAGATTTTGCACCAGGGCCAATGATCTCTACGAACGTCCCTTCCAATGACCCAACGTAACTAATTACCATGATGGATCAGTCAACCCAACTAAATTGAAAGCAGAGCCCAAATGTTAATAATAATTATAATAATACATCTCCCCACATCTCCTCCGGTTCACTCTCCACATTCGACCCAGTCACAGAAGAAGAAGTCGTCCCACCACATGCACTACTGACCCCATTCCCTCACACCTGCTCCAATCCCTCTCTCCAGTCGTCACCACTCATCTAACCAAAATCTTCAATCTCTCCCTCTCTTCTGGCATCTTCCCCTCCTCCTTCAAACACTCGATCATTACTCCATTATTAAAGAAAACCACTCTCGACCCAACCTGCACAAATAACTACAGACCAGTTTCCAATCTCCCCTTCATCTCTAAACTCTTGGAGCGCCTGGTCTATTCCCGCCTCACCCGTTACCTCTCCGCTCACTCTCTTCTAGATCCATTACAGTCTGGTTTCCGCCCCTTCACTCTACAGAAACCGCCCTCATCAAAGTGACCAATGACCTTCTGACAGCAGAACGTAATGGTAACCACTCTCTGCTTATTCTCCTTGATCTCTCTGCAGCTTTTGACACTGTTGACCATCAGCTCCTACTCTCTATGCTGCATTCCATTGGCATAAAGGACACGGCTCTCTCCTGGCTCTCCTCCTATCTTTCTGACCGCTCTTTCAGTGTATCTTTTGCTGGCTCCACTTCTTCCCCTCTTCCCTCACTATTGGGGTCCCTCAGGGTTCAGTCCTTGGCCCCCTCCTCTTCTCTCTCTACACGGCCCCGATTGGACAGACCATCAGCAGATTTGGCTTTCAGTACCATCTTTATGCTGATGACACACAACTATACACTTCAGCCCCTGACCTTACCCCTGCGGTATTAAAGAACACCAATGACTGTCTAGCTGCAGTTTCCAATATCATGTCCACTCTCTATTTGAAACTAAACCTTTCCAAAACTGAACTTCTTCTGCTCCCCCCATCCACTAACCTCCCTAAATCGGACATCTCTCTCTCAGTTTGCGGCACCACGATAACGCCTAGGCAGCAGGCTCGTTGTCTGGGTGTTATGTTTGACACCAATCTCTCCTTCTCCTCCCACACACAATGTCTCGTCCGCTCCTGTCGCTTACACCTGAAGAATATCTCTAGAGTCCGCCCCTTTCTCACCATGGAAACAACAAAAACCCTCACCGTGGCCCTAATCCATTCCCGCCTTGACTATTGCAATTCTCTATTAAGTGGCCTCCCCCTCACCAGACTTTCTCCTCTCCAGTCCATCCTTAATGCAGCAGCCAGGATCACCCATCTGGCCAATCGTTACTCAGATGCCTCTGCTCTCTGCCAGTCATTGCACTGGCTGCCCGTATACTACAGGATCAAATTCAAATTGCTTGTTCTCACCCACAAAGCTCTTCACAGTGCAGCACCCCCCTACCTCTCCTCCCTCATCTCTGTCTATCACCCCACCCGCTCTCTACGTTCCTCAAATGACCTTCGACTGACATGAGTACTAATCCGATCCTCCCACTCCCGGCTCCAAGACTTCTCCAGAGCTGCACCAAAACTCTGGAATGCTTTACCCCAAGAAATCAGGACTATCCACAACTTGCATGGCTTCAGGCGATCCCTAAAAACGCATCTTTTTAAGGCGGCCTATCATACTCCCTAATAGAAGTCCATTGTTGTTAATGAAAGTTGTTGGTGAAAACCTTTAATAAACATATATATGCATGTATTGCAGACCTGTGAAAGCTATGTGTCAAGATAACGTGGTAGATTTTTCCACAAGATTTATGTGGAAAACCATAGTTACTACATTGACACTTGTATTGTATTGTGTATTTGTATTTATGTATCAGAACATAAATCAAATATAAAACTAAAACATCTAGCCTTTAAAAGGTCTAAAACAAAACAGAGCATGACCAATGGGCGAAAAATGACCACTGATTGTCTTGCCAATTGGTGCAATCAGTGGTTATTAACAACCTGTTTAGACAGGCCAGCCATGTCTTCATTGTGCACAGTACAATTGATCAGTGTCATTGTTCTGAGCAGTTAATATCCTATTTATACAGTACAGCGATGATAAAAATCATTTAACTTGACAAATGAGTGTTTCACTGATTCAGGTAGTGGCATACTGACTGCAAATGACTGCATTCATACAGGGTCTACATTGAAAAAGTACATATATTTCCTAAGCTCAGCTCCATTCACTTCAACAGTTTGAGTTACAATACTACACACAAACCATGGTCATGATTGGTGCTGGTTTTGAAAGAAAACTGTTGTTTTCCTCATTCTGGATATCCCTTTTAAAAGATACCAATCATTTAATACTCTATTTTTATGTTTTGGGGGCTGATATCAATGGGGTACAGGTTCTAAGCCAGAGGTCACGTAGACTTGCTATTGACTCCATATTCGTGTCTGTGTGACCTGCTCATATAGGAGTTGTGCACGTCAGAGCAGTGATTTGATTAATCGATGGGAGTCTCAGGACCTTGACCCTCACCAATCAGCACCGTATAGCAGCTATAGTACAAAGTGAATCTATGGAAAACAGATAAAATATTGTAATGACACCATGAGTCAGTAAATTCCAGCTCTACCTTATGTTCATTGGTTAGTAAATCCTCACCTAATCGTAGCAATTTTTTTTTCAGTGTTGGCCAGCCATTCCAAGGAGATTATTTAGAAATCAACAAAAATCCTAAATATAAGAAGCTAAGTGAAGCCATTGAAGATAAAATAATAATTGCGGACTCTGTGAGTAAAATCAACCGAGCCAACGGAAAAGTAAGTTATTTAAGTCTATTTAACAATAAAGCCAGGGAGCCGGGCACTAAAGCGTTTTACACTTTCTTCAGACCAGCCAGGTCCTGCGTGCCTGCTGTATTCAAGGAAGGGGTCCCCCATGTATCTAGCTCCCCTGTAAGTTGTTAAAAAGACTTTAGAAAATGTACAGATAAGGAGTCCGGAGGGACTTACTCAGTAATGAGTCATCGCTGTTGTATCTCCTTCCCACCTCCTGCCCTCTCTGTGCCACCTCCAGCCCTCTCTTGTCCAGCCTCCTGAGGGACACCAGTAACAGCGATGACACATACAGGAGGCTGAACATGAGAGGGCTGGAGGCGGGGAGGACACCAGCAACAGCGATGACTCATTACTGAGTAAGTCCCTCTGGACTCGTTTACTGTTCACTTTATAATGTCTTTTTAACAACTTACAGGGGGACCAGAGATATGGGGGACCCCTTCCCTGAATGCAGCAGACACACTGCATTCAGTTAGCCTAGCACCAGGGGGTGACAGGTCCTCTTTAAAGATAATTTCCACCTAAGATTCTTACTGTAAATGTTTCATGATAATGAAAACAAAAAATAACTCTGCAATGAATACCAATTTGTGTGCATCCACCTTGTATTTTCCCTTCTAAAGCAAGTAAGCTCTCATTTTTTCAAGACCCCAAATTCTATTTTCCTTGTCGTTACCATGAACTTAGACTGCACAGCTTCCACTTGTGACTTCTCTAGTATAAATGTGAAATGTGTTTATTTTCTAGAGTGAAGCGGTAAGCTAAACTTCATACTAAGGGTGGTTTCACACTGGCGTATGCAAACGCAGCGCACCGAACGCAGCCAAACGATTGCGCACATGCGTTCCTATGTTTAACATGGGAACGCATGTGCCTGCGTTTGGCTGCGTTCGTTGCGTTTGCGTTCGGATGCGCATAATTTGTGCACCTTCCGAGCGCACTCAGAACGCAGCTTGTTGCATTTTTTGTGTGGTCGCTTGTTTTATCTGCAAGCGTCCGCAAGTGCACAAACCACGAATTGAAGTCAATGCATCCGCAGTGTCCACGGCATGACAGCGCAGGAGAACGCTGCGGATCACATTGAAATCTCTCCCGGTGGCCGTCGCTGATTAGCGGCGGCCACCTTGAGATCAGCTAGAGCCTCCACTGATCTCCCGCCGGTGTCGGTGTGGGAGATTTGAAGAAACAGCTGATCTGACAGCTGTTTACAATCTCCTGCGCTGGCCCCGAATACGTGATGTCGGCGCGGGAGATTTGAAACAGCGATAAGCTGTTTCTTATCTCCTGCACCTATATCACCTATTCGGTGTCTGCGCGGGAGATTTAAACAGCTGTCAGAATCAGCTGTTTCTTCAAATCTCCCGTGCCGGCACCTCGGGAGATCAGCTGTGGCCGGGAGGAGGAGATCTCCACCGCTGATCTCCGCTTCCCGGCCGCCGCCGAGAAGCTGATTGGCTGGTAGGGCTGCATACTAATGTGAACCATGGGAGATTCTCCACTGTGTTCACATCAGTATGGCTGCGTTTGCACTGCGTTTGCGTCTGCTTGCCATACGCATGCAGACATAAACGCCAGTGTGAAACCAGCCTAACACTTTGATATCCTTCAAGTGGTCCATAACCATTATAGGAAAATTTTTTAGCCTGTCTATTTTGGTGGCATTGGCAGACTATTGTATGTGTGTAGTGGTGCTCCAACTCTCCCTTTCTTAAAATCTTGGGAGAGAAGAGTCAGATATATTGGATTTTAAATGCTATGATTGGTGGAAATGGGATGGGATGTTTCCTCTAGTTCTTCGGATCAGAGAAAGAGAGATAAGACCGAATTTCATCCCCTAATAAAGCTCCCCTCCTCCCCAGCAAGCTCCAGGTCACACCCTGTGCTCCGCTTTCTATGATGCAGCATCCCTCACGTGATGATATGGACTCTCATTCCCCCTAAACCACCATAACTACAGTAAACCTCAACCCTAGTAATAAAAGTCTACGCAGCTATGCCTAACACCACTGCAGCAGTGCATAATGTGCCTCCTCCCATAGTAATGGCTCCCTTCGCATATGGCTCCAGGAGTGGGGCAAGCCTTTGTTATCACAGAAGACAAACTTACAAAGGAAGAGGTTACTTCCAAAGGAAGAGTTTTTTTTGTCTTTTGCTCTATGGAAGAATACTCACTATTTGTTTTATTTTTGTTTTATTTATTTGTTTCAATTTATATTGATGGAATGAAGAAAAACGATATTGTTTCCCCCATATAAAATCGGAATCCTACAGATTTACATTTGCATAAAAAATGTTTAATTCCTTTCTAAATCTATAACATGACTGTGTGTATAAGGAATTACTGTATATTTGTGATTCCTAACCGGCGGAACTCCAGGTGTCATGAATATACAACGACTATCATGCTGAGGCTTCCTCAGCATACCTCTGTGTATTTGTTTTGCAGGTTTATATCCCCTGCCTTAGGTGAAATGAGTAATAACCATTTGTATCACTACTGTGTTCCGCTAGACCAGTGGTAGACAATTTTGAACATGAGGCTTTGCATGGAATCTCAAAGGAAAATGTTGTGGTAGACCAAAATGTCCAATTATTTCATAAAGCAAGTTTGACCCTTTCTTGATTTTTAAAAAGCTGAAGATGTTGTTGATTGCATTAAAAAAAAACAGAAAACAATTTATTACTTCTCAATGTCTTGCACGTAGTCTTGGTAAACATACATTTTAGTGGGATAGTAAATTTGCCTCAAGTCAACTAAACATTCCTTCAAATCCTCAGGGAGCAACCAGAATGTTCTTGTTGACAAAGAGTAATGTCATTATTGCTGACCACAAGTCAGGGCAGATCAAGCTGGAAGTTCCTCTGGGAGAGATCACCAAAGTGAGCATGAGTTCCCAAAATGACGGTTTCTTTGCTCTCCATCTCAAAGAGGTATGTTTGTCCTGCATTATACTAGCATGTGATTCCAATCTTTGAGATGATACTCTCTCTAAAAATGTGTCCCTAAAGTATTGACTGGCGTAGCAGTGATAGTGGGCATTACAGTAGTGTTCAAAATAATAGCAGTCCAATATGACTAACCAGATTATTCACTGTTTTTGGTATAAATTATATTACATGTCATACTATTTATCAGTTCTTGCAGTAGATTCTTAGAAAACCAACAAACTTGGCATTCAAGATCTGCATGTTTTTGAGTTTGTGTATTTGTATGATTAATTGAAGGGTGTGTGTTCAAAATAATAGCCGTGTGGAGTTCAATTGGTGAGGTCAATCTTTCTGTGAAGAAACAGGTGTGAATCAGGTGGCCCTTATGTAAGGGTGACGCCCCCACATGTTGTACATCCATTTCTCCTTGAAAGCCTGAGAAATATAGGTTGTTCGAGAAATTGTTCAGAAGAACAGCGTTCTTTCATTAAAAAGTTGATTGGAGAGGGTAAAAATAATAAAGAAGTGCAGACATTGATAGGTTGTCCAGCTAAAATGAGCTCCAATTCTTTAAAATGGAAACATAACCAGAGAGACGTGGAATAAAACAAAAGACTACCATTCGAATGGATCGAAAAATAGCCAGAATGGCAACGGCTCAGCCAATGATCAGCTCCAGGATGATCAAAGACAGTCTTAAGTTACCTGTGAGGACTGTGACAGTTAGAAGACACCTGTGTGAAGCTAATCAATTAGAAGACCCCTTGAAGTCCCACTGTTAAAATAAATAAATTATATGTACTGAAACAGATACAATTTGCCAAAGAACACATCAGCTGGCCTGGCCTAAAGAGTAATGTAGAAAAATTTTGTGGTTTGATGAAAGTAAAATTGTTCTTTTTGGGTCTAAAGGCCGCAGACAGTTCAGCAGATGACCCCCAAACTCTGTATTCAAACCACAGTGCACTGTGTAGACAGTGAAGCATGGTAGAGCAAGCATCATGACATGGTCATGTTTCTCTTACTATGGTTCTGGGACTACTTATCGCATACCACGGATCATGGACATCTTGCCTTACGCTGAAGAGTATATGCCCTTGAAATGGATGTTTCAACAAGATAACGACCCTAAACACACCAGCAAAAAGCAAAATCTCCAGTTCAACAAAATTGAGGTTATCGAGTGGCCAGCCCAATCCCTGGACCTTAATCCAATAGATCAAAAATGCCAAAACCAACAAATGTAAATAAACTGTGATGTAGTCAAAGCATCCTGGAGCAGAATAACAGTGACAGGTACCAGAAGTTGGTTGACTCTATGCAACTTAGATGTGAAACAGTTCTAAAAAAACTGTAGTTATACAACTAAATATAAGGTTAGTGATTCACAAGAATGCTAAATCCTACAAAAAAAAGAGTACATATTTTGAGTTTGTAATGAAAAATGCAGACACTTTTTTTTTTGAACAGCTCAATGTTCATTTCATGTTAGTTTCTGTAAATTAGTTACAAATGATGTATAAAAATGTCTATTTGTTTTGATTTAGAAAACAGTGTACCACTTAAGTTATGACACTTTTATAAAATGTAAAGTAGTCAGTGTACAGCTTATATGACAGTGTAAATATGTTGTGCCCTCTAAACTCCACAAACGGTCATTCATGTCTAAATCCCTGGCAACAAACTTGAGTACACCCCTATGTGAAAATTGCCAAATTATGCCCAAACGATCAATATTTTGTGTGGTCACCATTATTTTCAAGCCGTGTCTTAACTCGCCTGGGCATAGAGTTCACTTGAGCTTCAAACGAACCACTGGAATCCTTTAACACTCTTCATGAAAACATCACAGAGATGGTGGATGTTAGAGACCTTGTGCTACTCCACTTTTCATTTGAGGATGCCCCACACATGCTCAATAGGGTTTAGGTCTGAAGGCATGCTTGACAAGTCCAGCACCTTACCCTCAGTTTCTATAACTAAGCAGTGGTCATTTTAAAGGTGTGGTTGGGGTCGTTATCATGTTGGAATACTGCCCTGCAGCCTAGTATCTGAATGGAGGGGATCATGCTCTGCTTCAGTATGTCCCAGTACATGTTTCGATTCATATTTATCTTAATGAACTGTAGCTCCCCACATACGGCAGCACTCATGCACCTCCAAAACATGACACTTCACCACCATGCTTGACTGTAGGCAAGGCAGATATTGTCTTTGTACTCCTTATATGGTTGCTGCCACAAACTCTTGATACCATTTGAACCAAATGAGTTTATCTTCTTCTCAAAAGACCCCAGCATACGGTTCCAGTAATCCATGTCCTTATTCTTCTTATTTTCAGAAAACTGCAGCTTTCTTACAGTATGCGTCATCTTTAGAAGAAGCTTACTTCTAGGACGACAGCCATGCAGAACAATTTGTATATGGCTTATGGTCTGAGCACTGACAGGCTGATCCCCACCCTTTAACCTCTGCAACAATGCTAGCAGCACTCATGCATCTATTTTGAAAAGGCAGTCACTGAATATGATGCTGAGTATTTGAATGCAACTCCTTTGTTTTATTATGATGAGGCCTGTTCTAAAGCCGGCTTCGCACTCCGTTTTTTCCCGGTCAGGTTCTGTCCGGTGTATCCTGCAAAACACCGGACAGAACCTGACAGGAAAAAAACGTGGTGTGAAGCCGGTCTAAGTGGAACCCGTCAGGTGAAATCACTTTATGGTCTTAGCCACCGTGCTGCTGCTCCGTTTCAGAGTGCTGCCAATCTTCTTCTATCCTAGGCCATCTGTATGTAGAGCAAACAGTTATTTTTTTCAAAAAAATGTGCCATGTTGAACTTCTAGTGATCAGAATGAGAGAGTGTGTGAGCGAAATTTAACACACCCGCACCCTATTCATATCTGAGACCTTGTAACACTAATGATTCACCTGACACCGGGGAGGGAAAATTGCTAATTGGTCATAATTTAACCATTTTCACTTAGGGATGTACTCCATATTGTTTTCAGCGGCGTAGACATTAATGGCTGCATTTTTCTCCTATAAAAAGCTACATTAAAATATTTACAAAAATGTGAGGGATGTACTTTTTTTGGAATATACTGTAAATGTACATCACTGTAATGTGTAAAGAGTTGAAGTTTTTACCTACCGTATATTCTTTTATGAACCGAGTTACTGGGTCATATTATGTAAGACGAAACGTGGTTTTTATAACGTTACACGTAGACGGGGTTTCTGAGGTTGTTTAAGTGCTAGCATAGCAAAAGCTCTGCTCAGTGTTGACTCATCAGACTTCCAACATTTATGATCTTATGTAATATTGCAATTTGCTATTAAAAGTCAATTTCCGAATGGACTGTTTTCCATCTTTTTACACCAAGGGTTCGGCTGCAGCTTCCAAGGGTGATTTCCTCTTCAGCAATGATCATCTCATAGAGATGGCTACCAAGCTTTATCGAACTACCCTGATGCAGACAAAGCAAAAGATTATCATAGAGATTGCAGATGAGTAAGTATCCATAGTTTATAAAAAAAAATTGTGACATGGAACTTGTTCAAGAGACGAAATTTAGTCAAGGTTGACTACAAAGAATGATCGTATTCAGGGGTTTTATCAAAGCTTTATTTATCCATCTGATCTTCATTGAATTCTTGGCCTTCATTCTGCAAGCATACAGCATATGGGCGCCTGAAAGTCTGATTGAGCAATCCCTAGTAAATAAGGGGGAAAAAAAGCTATCAAAAACAAAACTGAGGATGCTCTGTTCCTGCAGAATGTCTGTCAGGATCACATCTTTAAATGTAAAGCTTATTGTATGCATTTTATGTAGTAATTCCTAATATATGGTCTGTGAAGTGGGTCCCTACTAATGGACATTACAGAGCTCTGTCTGTAGAAAGATACTGTAAGCGTCTCGCCTGTCCATATGAGGCATACAGCACTGTGTGCGTACAGTTCCCACCACTTTTACGCCCTGCTTACATCTGAATGTCTAATGGTTTCTTTGGATCAAAATAACTACAATGAATCTGAAGATGTAAGACAAGAACAATTTAATGGCCAAAAATACTTTCTTCCTAAGGACGGAGTCACATTACTATATGATATGTGCGAAGATCGCATCACACCGCCTAGACTGGCCAGCGGCACTCCTGACCCAATCGTGACAGCTTCATATATTTTTATGCAGGCCTTTATCAGACAGGGGTGAGATTCAGATTTTTAACAAGTTCCCTGTTTGTGTCAGGAAACCATGCCCATTTCACATCCACTCTCATTTTGTTAGCCACACCCATTTTGTTAGCCACTCTCAATAAACCAATAATCTATGTTCCTTATTCTGGCCCCCATACAGTAGTTATGTCACCCATCCTGGCCCCTTGCTGCAATAATGTCGCCCATCCTATAATAATTTGCTTCGTCCTGGTCCCTTTCTGTAATAATGTAACTCCTCCTGGGCCCAAACGTTCCCTATCCTAAGCCCTTATGTCACCCATCCTAGACTCATGTGACATGAGGCCTAGGATGGGTAACACGAGGTGCCCAGGATGGGTGATATGAGGGCCCAGGATGATGGGAACATAAAGTCCCAGGATGGGAGGACATAAGGGCCCTGGTTGGGGGACATACAATATGTCCCTCATCCTGGGCTTTCATAACCCTCATTTTGGGCACTCATGACACACATCTTGGGCTCATATGTCCCTCATCTTGAGCCAATGTATCTCCCATCCTGGCCCTTATATCCCTTGTTATGGGCCTGTATATCCCCCATCCTGGCCATAGGTCCCGAATCCTAGCCATATGTTTCCCTTATTTCCCTTGTTATGGGCCTTATGTCCCCTTCATGGCCTTATGTGCCCCCTCCTGGCTATATGACACCCATTCTGAACGTCTACATTCCCCATCCTGCTATATTTTTCCATCTTGGCCCTTATGTCCCTTGTCATGTGCCTTCTGTCCCCCACCCTAGCCATATGTTACCCATTCTTTGCATGTGTCTCGCATGTTCTCCCAACCTATAGAAAAAGATAAAGGAGACAAGCGAGGCGCAATAGTGCCCTATCAATATGACACTGATTCCACACTCAGATCAAAAAGAGGTGCACTAACCTGGTCTAGTTGTGTGCACACCACAACTAGTTTTTATGGCATGTAGTTATAAGCTGCTGCAGGACCTCCACCGCCACGTAACACGTGTAAAGATAACCAGATCCAGGGATCGTGTGTAGACAGTCCGCGCTGCTTGAAATAATCAGTCAAAAGTCTTTAAGTAAAAGACCCCCCTTCTTTATTTCCACCTACGCGTTTCAGTGACACTTCGGGCACCGTCATCAGGGTATTACATGTGTCATAGATAAGTTGTGGTTGTATGACTTTTGACTGATTATTTCAAGCAGCGCGGACTGTCTACACACCATCCCTTGATCTGGTTGTCTCCCAACCTGGCCCTTATGTTCCCTATCCTAAGCCCTTATGTCACCCATCCTAGGCCCATGTGACATGAGGGCCTAGGATGGGTAACATGAGGTGCCAAGGATGGGTGATATGAGAGGTCCAGCATGGGGTGATATGAGGGCCCTAGATAAGTGACATGAAGGCCCAGGATGATGGGAACATAAAGGCCCAGGATGGGAGAACATAAGGGCCCTGGTTGGGGAACATACAATATGTCCCTCATCCTAGGCTCTCATAACCCTCATTTTGGGCCCTCATGTCACCCATATTGGGCTTGTATGTCCCCCATCCTGAGCCAATGTATCCCCCATCCTGGCCCTTATGTCCTTGGTTATGGGCCTATATATCCCCCATCTCAGTGAGGTTGGATGGAGAGCGTTTGTGAACAGTAGTTTTCAGCTCTTTCCACAGATTCTCGATTGGATTCAGGTCTGGACTTTGACTTGGCCATTATAACACCTGGATACGTTTATTTTTTAACCATTCCATTGTAGATTTTGCTTTATGTTTGGGATCATTGTCTTGTTGGAAGATAAATCTCCGTCCCAGTCTCAGGTCTTTTGCAGACTACCAACAGGTTTTCTTCCATAATGGTCCTGTATTTGGCTCCGTCCATCTTCCGATCAATTTTAATCATCTTCCCTGTCCCTGTTGAATAAAAACAGGCCCAAACCATGATGCTGCCACCACCATGTTTGACAGTGGGGATGGTGTTTTGAGGTTGATGAGCTGTGTTGCTTTTACGCCAAAAATATCGTTTTGCATTGTGGCCAAAAAGGTAGATTTTGGTTTCATCCGACCAGAGCACCTTATTCCACATGTTTGGTGTGTCTCCCAGGTGGCTTGTGGCAAACTTAAAATGAGACTTATTATAGATATCTTTGAGAAATAGCTTTCTTCTTGCCACTCTTCCATAAAGGCCAGATTTGTGCAGTGTATGACTGATTGTTGTCCTGTGAACAGACTCTCCCACCTCAGCTGTAGATCTCTGCAGTTCATCCAGATTTATCATGGGCCTTTTTGCTGCACCTCTGATCAGTCTTCTCCTTGTTCGAGATGAAAGTTTTGATGGACGGACTGGTCTTGGTAGATTTGCAGTGGTCTGATACCCCTTCCTTTTCAATATGATCGCACGCACAGTGCTCCTTGAGATGTTTAAAGTGATCCTAAACCCAGAAACTGACCCCCCCTTATCTTTAGACCTGTCCCTGCACCCCCTCTTATCATTCCTAGCCATCCCTTTTGCAGAAAAAATCGCTTTTGTAAAGTAAGAGAAAAGGTTATAATAGTTTGACCTGTGTAAGTTCTTTCTTTCTGTGGAAGCCGAGATGGGACGGGCCTGTCTGCTGCTGCCTGCTAATTATGCACGCCCCCTCTGCTTGTAAGAGCCTGGCCGTGTCATGAAAGGGGGCGGGGCTAAATCGTGCCATGCCGGAGCCCCGCCCCCTTTCATGACGCGGCCAGGCTCTTACAAGCAGAGGGGGCGTGCATATTTACCAGGCAGCAGCAGACAGGCCCGTCCCATCTCGGCTTCCACAGAAAGAGAGAACTCACACAGGTCAAATTATTATAACATTTTCTCTTACTTTACAAAAGCGATTTTTTTCTATAAAAGGAATGGCTAGGAATGATAAGAGGGGTGCAGGGACAGGTCTAAAGATAAGGGGGGGTCAGTTTCTGGGTTTAGGATCACTTTAAAACTTTGGAAATCTTTTTGTATCCAAATCCGGCTTTAAACTTCGCCACAACAGTATCTCAGACTTGCCTGGTGTGTTCCTTGGTCTTCATGATGCTCTCTGCACTTGAAACAGAACACTGAGACTATCACAGAGCAGGTGCATTTATATGGAGACTTCATTACACACAGGTGGATTCCATTTATCATTACTAGTCATTTAGGACAACATTGGATCATTCAGAGATTGTCACTGAACTTCAGGAGTGAGTTTGCTGCACTGAAAGTAAAGGGGCCGAATAATATTGCACTCCCCACTTTTCAGTTTTTTATTTGTTAAAAAAGTTTAAACTATCCAATAAATTTCGTTTCACTTCATGATTGTGTCCCACTTGTTGATTCATCACAAAAAAAATTGAATTTATATCTTTATGTTTAAATCCTGAAATGTGGCAAAAGGTTGAAAAGTTCAACGGGGCCAAATACTTTCACAACAAACTGTATATATAATTCAAAAACTTGAGTTAGGGTAAGTGCACACTTACCCGGCGGTTTGGTCGGCGGCAGCTGGCGGAACCCGCCAGGAAGCTCCGGCGCCGTCCACCGGCTTCCTGGCGGGTATGTGCGGCGGGAGCCGGGCGGTAGCCGGCGGATGCACAGCGTGTTCTCGGCGGCGAATCTGCAGCGGCTGGAAGCAGCACATGATTCTGCTTGCAGCCGCTGCAGAACCGCCGTTTTTTAGAACATGCTCATTCTTTGCTAACCCGCTGGGAAACCTGCGGGTTAGCAACGGATGACGCTGTGTAACCGCCGGTGTGTGCACTGTCTTGGGCGGTTTACATTAGTTTTAATGTTAATCCAAACGCCGGTTTGGATTAACATAAATTTAAATAAAACTAATGTAAACAAAACGGCGGTTTACACAGTTAAACCGCCGAAAACCCGCCCAGTGCGCACATAGCCTTAAACAGAAGGTCATCTTCGAATAATATCATCTCTTGAAGCACAAGAAACGCCCCCTTGATCCGCACTCTGTGACCTAAGTTGATTACAAACTATTATTTACTGCCCATAGACTGCTCACTCATTGAAGCATAGTTGACAAAGGTGTCTATCTCATGGTCACTTATCTTTCATTGTCTTTTATAGGTTCTTAGTGCAGTTCAAGCAGGACAAAGTATGTGTGAAATTTATCCAAGGGACTCAGAAGAATGGTAACATTCCCACATGCAAGAGGAAAAACAATCGCCTTCTGGAAGTGGCTGTACCCTAGTGGCACAGTCATTACTGTGTGGACATTCTCAGTTGTATCAGTGCAATCATTAGAGAGGGGGGGGTTCATTCAGCTTTTTTTTTTTTTTTTTTAACAATATTTTGGATTGTGCCAAGAGAAGATGAAAATGTGCCTTCAGTTTGAACAATCTAGTTATTTTAGAGATATTTTAAAATTTTCAGCTTTGGCATAATTTGTTCCCTTCAGCAGTTGTTTTATCTCTAAAGATACCGTCACACGCGGCAATTTTGCTAGCAATTTCACTGGCAATTTGCTGGTTGCAGTGAAATCATGGACACATTGTTACATTTGTACACGGCAACAACATAGAACAATGTGTCCATGATTTCACTGCAACCAGCAAATTGCCAGTGAAATTGCTAGCTAAATTGCCCCATGTGACGGCACCTTTACAGTTAATCAAACCAGAAGGTTTCATGCCAGATACAAAGTTAAGGGCAGTGTATTAAACTGAGCCTGTATTTCTGGTCCTTTTTAAGAGTACCTGTATCTAGTCATTGTGCCGTCATTGTCCCATATAACATATTTCTGCTTTTAGTATCTGCTGGTTCTGCCCCAAAGCAGCAGCGTTCAAAGGTCGATGATAATGTACAACTAGGCATTAAAGGGGTTGGCGACTATATCTTTTGCTAAATGTGCTTCTAACATCACTTACTATAATGTGACTTTACAGTCTGCCCCCATTTTTGTAGTGCACAGATTGTGAAGCTTTCCTTTAACAACATAACCACTGATGGAGAGGCACATGTCCATCCCCATCAATCAATCTGCACTATGGCCAAGGAAAAAAAGTACAATGGCCTTGCAGGATGGGCTGAAGATCAGGACTGGTCACTGTTCCCCATCAGTGGCCATTCTGGGACTAGGACGCAGTGCAGCCAGTGATGAGGACTCCACTGCAAACCAAGATGTGGCAGATACAGTCAATGTGGAGTCCAGCACATTTGTGGAAAACCTGAGGCCAGCTACTTTAAGTGCAATAAATGTGTACAAGACTTTGGATGATGCAATAATTCTGAAGTTATAATTTTAAACCAATTTTTAACTATATTTGAGACCTCTGGTATCAAACAAAATGGGAGACTTTGTATATAGTTCAGATATTACATTTTTCTTTTTTTTTTTTATGTGCAACTGACCAATTTGGCTTACTAATGCCTTATTGTACCATAGTTGCCAGTTTAGGGGCATGTCCCTCTCAAGTAAGGGAGAGGGTTTACTAAAATCACTTTTAACAGTGGGTGTTTTCATCCAGTTTGGGGGCTCCCTGTAAGTATGAAGGACAATGATACTCATCCAAAGGTGAGTTTTGTAATCTAATATAGGACATTCTAGTTAGTGTCCTGATATGTTGATATACATAATTCATGGGATCCACGAAAAGCAAGACGTCAAGTCATTACCCAAATTTAGAAAACTAGGTTATATTGTCTACTACAGTAGAGCTCCCAGTACTAATCAGCCACAGCTAAACATACTGTCAGCAGCCTCCATAGTATTTGTATTGAGCTCTTCAAAACATGAAGAGTATTACGGTATATCACGTTCTCTTTTGTGAGGTTACTAATCAGATGAGAAATAATGTAATAATATTTTCAGATAGATTCTGCTTCCAAGCTGAGGTAATGCACACATACATAGTCTAGTAGGACGTGTCCCAGGTAATGCACTCAGTAGGTGACCCCGGGCCTCCAATAACAGTATTTTGGCCTGCAGGCATTTCTGGAAATTAATTGGATGTGAAGTCAAAAGTGATTATCTCTGTGTATTGTGATGAATCCTATTTAATGTGCAATAATCATTTACTTTGGTATTTATGTTTCACAATTCTGTGTAATGAAATACTTGTGTAAGTATATTGCAATGATGGACTCTTAATTGATGTTGATTGTATAAAATCTGTGTCTGTAAATGGCAGCCAGTTCCTGTAGGAGACTAAAAGGTACAAAGAAGAAATTGTGGCAGCCATTTTTATGATGATGTTGTATCTTCTCGTTATTATGCTGCTCTCTCTACCTATTTTTAAGCCCTTTAATTTGTTTTAATTAGCCATGAATCTATAGAAGCTGCGCACAAAATGCCCTCTCCTCTAGATCTGCATTATTACGCATTCTCTGTAATTTACTGCAATTAATCTTTTATAAACTGAAAATATGACATGAAATACCTTGTAGTGTGCTGCTTTTTATATTATTCCAACTGTTCTCTAGTCAAACTAGAGGGTTCCTGTCACCAGGATTTTATATCCAAGCTAATGACGTATGTAAAGGTGCTGTAATGCTGAATGAATCTTCTCGTTGCTTGCAAAAATGTTTTTTGCTGCTTTAGAGAAATCCATTGTTAATATCTTATGCAGATGAAACACAACGGCAGAGCTGGTGGACAAAGTTCTCGTGTCTCTCCCTATTCCGCACTCGCTGCCTGCCTCCTATCTGATTGATAGGTCACTTTTTTTTCAGTGATCTCTTGATGGTGCTGTCATTGCCTGAGACAGCAAATGCTCAATTTGATAGTCCAGTTCTCACAATGTCATCAGCACTTTATTATGTGCATGCGCAGCCCCATTTGTTGATGGCACATGCGTGAAAGAAGAGTAACCTGTTAGTCATAGACAAAGTAGACAGCAGGTGGGAAATAGGGTAAGATACAAGTGCATTGTCCCACCCTGCTGCACGTGACTCATTGTAGAAGAGTTCAACTATGAATGTCTTTAAAGCAGCTAAGAAGAATTTTTACAAGAAAGGTAAGGATTTACTAAGCATTACAGCGCCTTTACATATACAGTTGTGGCCAAAACTATTGACACCCCTGCAATTCTGTCAGATAATACTCAGTTTCTTCCTGAAAATGATTGCAATCACAAATTCTTTGGTATTATTATCTTCATTTAATCTGTCTTCAATGAAAAAACACAAAAAGAATTGTCCTAAAGCCAAATTGGATATAATTCCACATCAAACATGAAAAAGGGGGTGGACAAAAGTATTGGCACTGTAGAAAAATCATGTGATGCTTCTCTAATTTGTGTAATTAACAGCACCTGTAACTTACCTGTGGCACCTAACAAGTGTTGGCAATAACTAAATCACACTTGCAGCCAGTTGACATGGATTAAAGTTGACTCAACCTCTGTCCTGTGTCCTTGTGTGTACCACATTGAGCATGGAGAAAAGAAAGAAACCAAATAACTGTCTGAGGACTTGAGAAACCAAATTGTGAGGAAGCATGAGCAATCTCAAGGCTACAATCCATCTCCAAAGACCTGAATGTTCCTGTGTCTACACTGCGCAGTGTCATCAAGAAGTTTAAAGCCCATGGCACTGTGGCTAACTCCCTAGATGTGGACAGGAAAAGAAAAATTGACGAGAGATTTCAATGCAAGATTGTGTGGATGGTGGATAAAGCACCTCGACTAACATCCAAACAAGTTCAAGCTGCCCTGCAGTCCGAGGGTACAACAGTGTCAACCCGTACTATTCGTTGGCGTCTGAATGAAAAGGGACTGTATGGTAGGAGACCCAGGAAGATCCACTTCTTACCCCGAGACATAAAAAAGCCAGGCTGGAGTTTGCCAAAACTTACCTGAGAAAGCCTAAAAAGTTTTGGAAGAATGTTCTCTGGTCAGATGAGACAAAAGTAGAGCTTTTTGGGCAAAGGCATCAACATAGAGTTTACAGGAGAGAAAAAGAGGCATTCAAAGAAAAGAACACAGCCCCTACAGTCAAACATGGCGGAGGTTCCTTGATGTTTTGCGGTTGCTTTGCTGCCTTTGGCACTGGACTGCTTGACGTGTGCATGGCATTATGAAGTCTGAAGACTACCAACAAATTTTGCAGCATAATTAGGGCCCAGTGTGAGAAAGCTGGGTCTCCCTCAGAGGTCATGGGTCTTCCAGCAGGACAATGACCCAAAATACACTTCAAAAAGCACTAGAAAATGGTTTGAGAGAAAGCACTGGAGACTTCTAAGGTGGCCAGCAATGAGTCCAGACCTGAATCCCATAGAACAACTGTGGAGAGATCTAAAAATGGCAGTTTGGAGAAGGCACCCTTCAAATATCAGGGACCTGGAGCAGTTTGCCAAAGAGGAATGGTCTAAAATTCCAGCAGAGCATTGTAAGAAACTCATTGATGGTTACCGGAAGCGGTTGATCGCAGTTATTTTGGCTAAAGGTTGTGCAAGCAAGTATTAGACTGAGGGTGCCAATACTTTTGTCTGGCCCATTTTTGGAGTTTTGTGTGAAATGATCAATGTTTTGCTTTTGCTTCATTCTCTTTTGTGTTTTTTCATTGAAGACAAATTAAATGAAGATAATAATACCAAAGAATTTGTGATTGCAATCATTTTCAGGAAGAAACTGAGTATTATCTGACAGAATTGCAGGGGTGTCAATACTTTTGGCCACAACTGTATATCATTATTTAGAAGTATATAAATCTGATGACAAGTTCCCTTTTATGGTTGGTTCAGATGTTTTGCATTTTTTGCAAATTTTCTATCCAGATTTTCTTTGAAAAGTGCATAGTGAATTACAGTATCAACAAAGAAGATGAGATTTTTTATAATTGATCCATTTTTTATTAATATTCCAGTCTGCAGCTTGTCAATTTCTCCTATACATTTGTCGGGATTGTTTGAGGATTTTCCACATAAAACTGAATGAGATTGCTTATATGTGCAGCAAAATGCAAAATTGTGGATTTTGTTGCTGATGATTCTTCTGGTCCTAGCAGGCCTTCCATTACAGTCTTGGTGGATTATGGTCTGTGGGGATGTGCTGTGTCATGTGACACCTGCAGACAATCAGAATCTGGACCTGTCACATGGGATGGAGCATCACCAATCATCATTATCATCAGTTGGCCAGGATCTACAACCAAAGACGTCCCCAGCTGGGATAACTTCTTTTAAACAGAAAAGACATGCCAATCTACGAGGAGATTTGCAGCAAGATCTGCAAGATTTTGTAGACCTCCCTGTGGATACTTGCGGACTTGCTGCAGTAAATCTACAATGTGTGAACTTTCCTTTATATATATATAAAAAAAAAATTAGAGAACAATGTATAACCACTTGATCTTTTCAGGCATAATGTAATCTACATTGATCAACAGTTGAAGGTTTTGGGTAAGGGGTACACCATGCCACTAGAACAGTGTTTTCCAAAATAACCAAAGTTTATCAACTTAAAACATTTATTTTACACAAAACATTGTGAGTTAGAGAACAGCAATGAGTGTAGCACCGAGAAAGTTAAAACTAAATTTTGTTAAGTCACCAATCAATAGGAAGTGTACAGGCCTTTGATTTGAATGTCTTCAGAACATCTTCAGCCACAGGACATCATTAGTTTCTCACACTGCTCTGGGGTGATTTTGGTCCACTCTTCTTCCAGTCTCTTCCACAGTTCTGTGACTGTTGTGGGTTTCTTGGCCATAACTTCGTCAATAAGCTACAGAATTTTCTCTTCTTTTTGATTATTTTATTGCGTATTAAAATGTCCTGTGTGGACTCGTGTCACAGTGTTCATTGTAGACATACAATTTTACATATAACCCTCCCCAACACCCATAAACACACAATATCTATTGTATTATGGGAGAATGGTGATCCCATAAATGTTACCCTCACAGTAATAGTGTCACACGTAATCTGTATTGGATTTATCTGGGCACTGAGTCTCCAGATTTTCAACCAAGTAGGGATTATTGATTTGTCCGTCACACTTAGTCACTGTTGGTTCGTATCACATGCGGAGTACCCTAACTGTGAGTATGTAAGGTCAGGTCTCCAAGTGATCATATAACATCTATTATCATTCATTTAACATCTCTTTTATACAATAGATGATGTATAAATGTATATGACCACAGGTTGTGGTCTTTTTTGCCAGACGCGTTTTGCCTTTCTTGATACTTAAAGGTTCTTCAGGGGATTCTGCATCAGGATATGTAGTATAATACATCAGATGATGAGCGGGTTCCTTATGATACGCAGGTCACCCGTATTGTGAATTCTCATCCCAGGTTACTCTTCTTGTCTCCAATGGAGTGGCATAGCTTTTGACTGTTGGTTATATATGTGTCTGTGATGGTCTCCCACACACATAGGGGTCCTTTCTGTAGACAGTAGAAAAAGAGACCAAGTTTGTCATACTAAGTATAGTATCACCACAGTATATTAATTATAATGAGGTTAGTATTGACATATTTATATAGAAACCACCACCAGTGAGAAAAAGCGGTGTTGGTTACACTCATCTATCTAAAACATCCACAGTGCTCATATTGGGTGTGGTGCAAGTATGTGAAGCTCCAGTATAAGTGGGGGTTTGCAGATACCATATCATCATGCCCCAACTCTTGTTTACAGTGAATGAGCTTCTTTTCCGACTCAGATCTTGATAGGTCTCAGGGGAACTAATTGACATAAAAATGGGGTTACTGTAGCAAATTGACAGTCAAAGCAGGGGTTACTGGTGTATATATGTGTATTCACATGGATATGCCCATACTATACATACCCTCCAGATGCCTCTACAGTACCCCTCAGTACAAGATCCCACTGTCACAAAGCCTGTTGTCCTAAAACAGCACATATATATGTTTTATGTCAAACAAATTTGGGTAGAATGTTTTTAAAGTTAGATTCTTCCCATATACATCGTGATCTGGGAGCCTACCTTATAGAGATAGTTCTGTATCCCCTTATAGGATTAGGTAGTCTCAGTGTCTGCTTATATATTCCTCTAATGTGGTCACAAAGCCCCAGTTTCTATTCTGTATTTAGGTATTATTAGCCTTCTTGTGTAGAGGCCAACAAGTTTTATGTCCCTGTGAATAAAACACTTTATTCAGTAAACCTCCTTCTATATGTGTTCATGATATTTTGCATGGTTAAGTGTTTGCCTTTTCTGAGGAGATTTCCGCCCTGGGTAGCCAGCTTCACAGCATAGCCTATGGCATGGTCAGCATCTTCACCCCCAGTGATAGATGTGAGCCGCCCCAATACCCTGAACTAATATAGTCCTCCCCTTTATTAGCAACTGCGCCACCTTCAGGCGCTCATTAGCATGCGACCAGCGCGTGCGTTCCACGGCTAGCACGCATGGTGTGTGACTGCATATGCGCCCACTCGTTTCTCCCGATGACGCGATGCCGAGCTGTCATCATGTGGCACACGTCATCGTGTGGGCGGGACGCTTGGCGCATTTGCGCATGCGCGAAATAGGCCGGCCGTTACTAGGTTTCCCTGGTAACTAGGGAAGTAGGAAGGGTGGAAATCAGCTCACCACAGGTGCCCTGGCAGCACGGACCTGCGTCCCGGAAACACAGCAATGCAATAATTAAGAAGAATGTCCAACTCATGGGGTTTGAAATGAAGGTGAATTTCTTTTATTCAAACATCTTCAAGCTCCAAATTTACAGCAGGCAACAGAATGTGCAGCTTATTGATAGAATAGATTTGGATAACTCTGGTACTCCCCTAAATCGGTGAAAAAGTTCCAAACTTTGTCACCAAGGATTTTCCAGAGGTTTTCTATTAGCTTTAGATTAGGACTCTGGGCTGGCCATTTCATTGTTTCAATGTTTTCTGTCTCATGAAAATGCTTTACCCGTTTTGCTGTGCGACAGGGGACATTGTCCTGCATGAAAATTGCTGGCTAATGAGTGATGAACGCATGTAAGGAACCATGTGGTGCTGAAGAAGGTTCTGATACATAATTGCATTCACTCTGCCATGTAGCTGTATAAGAGGTCCAACTCCTGCAGCAGAAAACATTCCCCAAACCATGACACTTTCTCCACCACCTTTCACTGTCTACTTTATACCTGTCATTGCCTGGCGGTGTTACTGTTCTTACAGGAAGATGTTCATCTGGGGCCTGAGCTGGGACACCAGTGAGAAGGATTTGACCGAGTACCTGTGCAGATTCAGGGAGGTGGTGGACTGCACCATTAAGACTGACCCCTTGCCTTGACTGTCTGCTCCAGGGGCTTTGGCTTTGTGATGTTCAATAATACCATGAGTATGGAAAAGGTCCTGGAGAGCACAAGCTGGATGGCAAACTGATAGATGCGAAAAGGGTGAAGTCATTAAAGGGAAAGGAGCCTTTGAAGAAGGTGTTTGTGGGTGTTCTAAGCCCAGACACCACCGAGTAGCAGATTAAGGAGTATTTTGAAGAGATACTGGAGATATTGAAACATTGAACTCCCAATGAACACAAAAACAAATGAGAGGAGAGGGTTTTGCTTCATTACATACACAGATGAAGAGCCAGTGAATAAGCTTCTGGAAAGCAGATGCCGCCAGATTAGTACAGGTAAATGTGAGATCAAAGTTGCACAACAAAGAGATGTACAGGCAACAGCAGCAGCAGCAATAACAGAAAGGAGGAAAAGGAGCACAAATGGTCGAGGGAGAGACAGAGGAGGCCAATGACACAGCTAGAACCAAGGGTACAATAACTACTATGATCAAGGCTATGGCAGCTACAGCAGCAGTGACAGCAGCTTCTACAGTGATGCCAGCTACAATAATTATATGACTATTCTGGTTACAATTACGAGAATTACGGTGGATATAGAAACCCAGGGTATATACCCCCTTTAGATTTCGCCCCACACAGCCATTGACACTGTTGGCTGTGCGTGTGCATTGCTATTGTAATGTTTTCTTCATTAAAATGGTGCCAGAGTCAGCGCATGCGTGTACTGCAATCTCTGGCACCATGTTATTGAAGAAACTGTGGAGACAATGTTAGAAGGCTGGGGCGCGAGCGCAAAAGAAAAAATCAACCTGTACATGTGCGTGCTGTCATATTCATCTCCACAGCGTCTCCAATAAACTGGTGCTGAAGATTGCGGTACAAGCATGCACTCACTCTGGGGCAATTGTAATAGACAACATCACAATAGAAATGTGCACGTGCCACTAACAACGGCAATGGTGGCGCGGTGTGACATTTAAATAAAGATAAGGGGGAAAGCCAGGAGGATGCAGGAAGAGGAATATATGCAGAGGACCCGACCCATAAAAGTTAAAACCCACTACACATGTCAGTCAACTGCTGCACTCATTTGTGGACCTTTGAGAGCATTTTTTTGGCAATCAAACATTCCTTCCATTCCAAATTCTATGATTTTATTCACTATCCTAGTGCCAGAATGGCACTGCCTTTACCTTACAGGGAAAATGCTTCTGATTGGTTCCCTTTAATGCCATTTCTGCTCGGGCACTTGCAGCTCTCTATCAGAAAATATATCTCTAACCTCTAAAAAATATAAATAAAATAAAATAAAAAAAAATAATAAATAAAAATGTAATATACAGTATATATCAATCCACACAACATTTTGGACTGAAAGACCACAATATTCTAAAAGCTAGATATTCACATTAGGTCTCATTAAGATGTCAGTAGTTTTTCTCATATGCTAAAAAAACAACCGACTTTCCATCGCTGTTTGGTTAGCGTTCACTTTTTACTTTTTACCATCAGTGTTTCATCAGTTTTTTCTCCTAAACAAAATTAAAAAACAGTGATTTCTTAAGCTTTTCCTATCAAACATGAAAGATGGAGATTACCAGGATCACATCAGTGTGCTGGTCCTCAAGACACCGACATATAAAATATTATTTCTTTATCGCTTCATTGGGGGACACAGGAAGACCTTGGATGTATGTTTGCTGCCATCAGGAGGCTGACACTATGCAAAACAACAGAAAAACAACTCCTCCCCAGCAGTATACACCCACCTACTGGCACAAATTCAACTCTGTTTTTAGCTTAGTGTCATAGGAGGCAGACACAGGTCTCTCTGAGCCTGTATCTATCAAAAATATTTATTAGTTAGATTTTTCAATTTTTTGTTTTTTTCTATGAAGATTCATCAGGGAATACGGAGCTGTTGAGCTAATCTGTCAGCCCGCATAGAAATCGAGAGTCCAGTGTACGCTGGTTGCACTGTTAACTCTCCCTTTCTAGGCCAGGGCCCTCCATCCCTGGGTCCGAGACATCGTCTCGGTGGGTAACAAGATTGAATTTGCTTCTTTTCTCCCAAGACCGTTGTTTTCTATCCCAGCCACCGAAAGACACAGAACTCCTTCCTGACTTTCACCAAGTAATTTCTTCCCTCGAGAAGGCCTGTTCCAAAGCATCAACACTTTTTGGGATTTTACTCCAATCTTTGTGGTCCCATAAAAGGGAGGTTCCGTTCGCCCCATTTTGGACCTGAAGCTTCTCAACACCAATCTCCAATTGAGACACTTCAGGATGGAGTCCCTTCATTCAGTAATAGCGTCTATTGAGCCAGGAGAATTCGTGGCCTCCATAGACATCCAGGATACCTATCTACACGTTCACATGCTTGCGTCTCACCAACGGACGCTTCCTGCACTTCGCCGTGGGGTCTCAACATTACCAGTTTGCCATCCTACCATTCGGCCTTGCCACGGCTCCCTGGGTCTTTTATCATGGCAACTGTGGTAGCCATCCTTCGGTCCAAGGGAATTTTAGCAATGCCCTACTTAGACAACATCCTGATAAAGGCCCCCTCACACTCAGGGTGTCTCGAGAGTCTGCAAATATCTCTGGATTCCCTTTGTCGCCTGGGCTGGATTATCAATGTCAAGAAGTCATGCCTTGTCCCGACTCAGCGGATTACCTTTCTGGGCATGATATTCAACACAGCCCAGTCCTGCATTTTACTTCCCCTAGACAAGCGGACCTCTCTGCTGTCTGTGATTCACCATCTCAGGCAGCCCTCTCCTCCATCACTCCGACTCCATGAGTGTTCTGGGCAGAAGGGTGGCCTCCATCGAAGCCGTTCCATTTGCCCAATTCCATACCAGGCCCCTCCAGCACTTTTTGCTAGCGAGATGGGATAGCTCCCTCAGCAGTCTCGATCACCCAGTCCACCTCTTCAGACCAGCGAGACAGTCACTCCTCTGGTGGATCGAGTCCCCCCTTCTTTCTCGTTTCTCCCGGTCAGGTGGACGATCATTTCCACCGACGCCAGTCATTCTGGTTGGGGTGCAACCTTCTTCGTCCACACAGCCCAGGGCACGTGGAACACACAGGAATCCTCCCTGCCCATAAACCGATCCTCCGAGCCCTCCTATACTGGCAAACCTCCCTAACGGGCCGCCATGTCCGAGTTCAGACGGACAATGCGACGGTGGTGGTGTACATAAATCACCAGGGAGGGACTCGGAGCCACTCAGCCATGGTGGAAGTGACCCAAATCCTTCAATGGCCTGAGCTACACATTCCGGCAATTTCAGCCATCCACATTACTGGACTGGACAACCGGGCGGCCGACTGTCTCAGTCGCAGGAGGATTGGACCAAGGAGAGTGGTCCCTGAACCCAGAGATATTCCATCAGATTTACCTCAGATGGGGGTTCCCAGACATAGGCCTGATGGCCTACAGGGACAATTGCAAGCTCCATCCCTTCGTCGCCAGGTCCAGCGACCCCAGGCCCTCGACGCGGACGCTCTCATGATTCCATGGGCCCAGTTCTCCCTCCTTTATCTCTTTCTTCCAATCCCTCTCATTCCCAGGATTCTCAAGAAAATCTGAGCAGAAGGAGTAGCTGTAATCCTCGTGGCTCCAGATTGGCTCAGACGGTTCTGGTATGCAGAGGTCGTCAACCTCCTCGTGGACTCTCTATAGCCACTCCCCAATCTCCCGGACCTCTTGACTCAGGTCCTTTTCAACACCCGAATTCTCAGTCGCTCATTTTAACGGTGTGGTTGTTGAAGCCATGGTAACGAGATCATCGCGTCTTTCTAAACAAGCCATCCAGACTATGTTGAAAGCCAGGAAACCATCCTCATCACGCACTTATCACCCACGTGGAAGGCTTGCTTCCGATGGTGCGAGGAGCGCAATCATTCCTCAATGGTCTTTTCACCAGTCTGACCTTGATGCAGGTCTATCCCTTAGCTCCCTGAAAGGCCAAGTGTCTGCCCTTTCGGTGCTTTTCCAGAGGCAGCTTGCCTCACATCCACAAATCAAGATGTTCCTCCAAGGAGTGGCTCACGTCGCCCCTCCGTTTCGCCCTCCTCTGGATCCCTGGGATCTGAATTTGGTACTAGACTTACTTCAAGGTCATCCCTTCAAGGCCCTACAAGAAGCCAGTTTACCTCTCCTAACTTGGAAGGTCACCTCCCTTGTAGCGATCACCTCCATCCAGAGGGTGTCTGAACTCGCGGCTCTCTCATGCCGTTCTCCTTACTTGATCTTGATTTTGTTAATTATGCATGCCCATATGGGCGTGCTATAGAGCAGAGACTGTGCTTGTGCTGCAAGGGGGCGGTAAAGGTGATATGATGAAAATTGCGTCATATCGCCTTTACCGCCCCCTTGCAGCGCAAGCACAGTCTCTGCTCTATGGCACGCCCATATGGGCATGCATAATTAACACGCCGGCGGCGGGGAGAAGCACAAAAGACCACCTTTTGCGGCTTCACATATAATGAGAAGCTGCAGATCCACAGGTAAAAAAAGAACTTTTATAAACTTTACAATAGCGCTTTGTGGACACAAAGGGATGGATAGAAATGGATTACCATGGTGCAGGGACAGGTTAAAAGAGCCTGGGAGCTCATTTTTAGAGGTCAGGTTCCCTTTAATAATTGGTCCAAGGAGGTTTCATCTAACCTGAAAGAAATCATGTTTCTTCCACTTGGTGGAAATGTGAATAATGAACATACTGTCTGTTTTGTATTTCTATTAATTAGACAGTTAAGTTACGTTAAATAGAATTTGTTAATTTGTCAATATTTTTGCTCCCCCATCTGAAAGCAGCATAATGTAAGGGCAGAGACCTTGAGTTTAGTGCTCTATCAGTATCTGGGCTGCTTTCTGTAGTTTTAATTAAATCACTGTTTTCTCTGCTGCAGATCTAGCAGTTATTTCAATGATTAGCTCTGCATAACCCTGCTCACACCACTGATTGTCTGCTTATGCACAATAAATATAGAAAGATGCCAATCAGTGGTAGGGGATGGGGTTATACAAAGTTCATGAATATGAAAGACTACATGGCAGCAGATTTAATAGTCCTCTAGTGATGATCTTCTGCTGATAAAACCATGATTTTATCAAAACTACTGCGAGCAGCCCTGTATATGACACATCGCTGGAATCATGCTGCTCTCAGATTTGGTGGCAAAAACCTGGTGACCAATTCTTTTTAAATTCATTATACAGTAAAAACATGTTATTCCCTATTCGTTGGATAGTTGATATATTGCTGATTGGTGGGTACCTGCACCGATAAACAGAATGAGAATTTTTTTCTTTCAGGTATTATATTGTGTTTTATCAATATAACCAAAAGTAAAACTGGATATTAGAGACACAACTTAAGCATTTTATACAGATAAAGTTACAGCGAATAATAAAAATAAGATCAATAACATGATAAATGGCACAGAACCATAGTATAAACTGGGACAACAAGACAGACGGCGCATAAAAAAGAAAAACAGAAGCAGTTGGTGGTTTGGGGTGGGAGTTTAAGTGTGTTAAGGGAGGTAAAGGGCACCCAGAAAATGAGAAGGATGAATTGATATAAGTAAGTCAGATGTAATATGGTACATAATTATGGTAACCAAAGGACAGACTGATATTCGACAAATGTGGATGTGAATATGGTAATGAATCCCAGATATTGAAAAGGATATCCTGGGTGTCCTTCAAGACACTTGCAAGTTGTTTGTTCATCGTTCTGTTATCTGTCTGGGTTATAAATTCCTTCAATGGTATTTGCATTTCTTTCTGTTTTTTTTTTTATCCATGAAATTGTTATTGTTTCAACATAAGACAAAACATTCCGAAAAACAAGCATTACACAAAATACTGAATCGGGGGAGGAGGAAGGAGGGAAGGGGAGGGGGGGTTAGAGAGTAAATCCTTCTCAGTTTAAATACCAATAATCCCATAGTCGAGGGGAGGGGGAGTCCCGAAAGACCTTTAAAACACTCAACCCAACAACCGTGTATCAACATTGGGGTATCGGGGTCGTCAAGGGGTGAGATGCACAGCTGGACCAGGTGTCTATTACTTTATCCCTTCTGGAAGAATCGAGAACCAACCAGTATTCATGGTGAAACAGGGTGTTCATTCTTGCCGCTATATATCTGCCATAGAAGGAGGAAGGTGAGATTTCCACCTAGCCGCTATAGACCCTCGCTGCCTTCAGCACTATTGTCACCAAAGCACGGAAGTCCGGATATATCGCTTCCATACCTAAGTTCAAGACCGCTAATTGGGGGGAGAGATCAATATCCAAACCTGTTAGGGAGGAGAGCAGCTGCGATACTACTGACCAAAAAGGGGCTACCTTTGGGCAGAACCACCAAACATGGGGCAGAGTATTGGCTTCGCCGCATTGCCACCAGCATAGGGGAGACAGGCTCGGGTTAAAGCGGGCTAGGCGAGAAGGGGGATAGTACCATCGGAGGTGTATTTTCTTCAGGGTCTCCTGATGGGAAACACATCTCGTCGCCTTCTTTGTGTGTCTCAGAGCCAGCCACCAATCCTCCTCCAAGGACTGAAAAGAGCAATCATTCTCCCATCTGGTCATATAGGGTGTGCTAGGGAAAGCATCCCTATTAAACTCCCTGTGTAATAGAGCCAGAACTTTATAGTTCCGAGGGACCGAGAGGAAGAATTTTTGGAAGGGGGAAGGGGATGGGGGGGCCAAGGGGAAGCATAGTTTTTTAGCCAAAGATAGGAAGTGGTGGACTTGCTTATATTGGAAGACAAGATGTGAGAATCCAGGGTACAACTCGCACAACTCCAAAAAAGAGAGTAACCATTACGCACCAGGTCTCCCAAAGAGCGCAGACCTAAATCCCAAAGGGGCCTGAGATGTAGGTTAGTTACATGGTAGGACAGGGCCTTGAAATCAATTTGGTTCGCCGTAAGAGAGACCGAGGCAGTAACCTCCCTTCTCCAAGCCACCAGAGTAGCCAGGAACAGTAGGAGAGGTGTGTCCACCTTCGTGCACCAAGAGTTTTTTTATTCTTTTTTTCAAAGCGTGTACTATCATTTGCTTTGTCACTGAAAAAAGAAAAGTGAGAAGCCTATATTGAGACCAAGTGAGCTGGGAAGATTTGTAATGTAATAAAGCTTCCCTGGGATAATGGCATATACATGGAGTATGAAACATGCATAGAAGCGGGACACCCATGGGAAGGTCCGCCATGCATTCACCTTTGAGAGACATATATCCCCAAAACAATTAGCAGGATACACAGGGAACATATGCGCAATCCATGTGGGAACCATGTAAAAGCACCTGAGGATTTTGTATGCAGATTCCATCACATTGACGTTTATGGAAGACTAGATGGAGGCCCGATTCTATTGCATTGGGAGGGCGATGACTTTATGATGGGGGAGGCTCTGTGGCAATGGGGATGGTGGTTATCTGTCCCCCATGTGCTCTCCCCCTGTCCATTCTCTCTCTCCCATCATGTGCTCTCTACTTTGAGCTGTCTTGCTGCTGTGCCGTCTCCACAGTGTGCTTCTTCCCTCATGTGCTCTCTGCATTGGGTTGTCATCTCCCTGTGCCGCTCTCCTCCCTGTGTGTAATGTATGTAAATCTCCAGTTATGTAGAAAACCGGGCACCAACAGGTTATCTGTGTACAAGTGTGAAGCAACCTGGAAGTTCCTCCTGGCAACGGGCATTGCACGCTTCAATACGGCACACAATACTAAGTCCAAGATAGGAAAAAAGAGAAGCGGTACTTACCCATTTACATGCCAAATCCTTTATTTCGTCTTGCTGATCCTAGCATAGACAAATCAGTGGGGAGAGGGAGTGGGGGTCGGCCGAGGGGAGTCGAGGGAGTCGGTGAGTGCCGCTTCTTTTTATCTATATTGGACTTAGTATGGTATGTAAATAATAAGCAATCTTTCAGTGGAGTGGTATGATGAGCCATCATCTTTGTATACCCGAGTGGCCAAAGATCTCGGTCGCTTAAGTGCACATGTGTGTGTATGTATATGTGTATGTATGTACAGTACAGACCAAAAGTTTAGACACACCTTCTCATTCAAATAGTTTTCTGTATTTTCATGACTATTAAAATTGTAGATTCACACTGAAGGCATAAAAACTATGAATTAACACATGTGGAATTATATACTTAACAAAAAAGTGTGAAACAACTGAAAATATGTCTTATATTCTAGGTTTCTTCAAAGTAGCCACCTTTTGCTTTGATTACTGCTTTGCACACTCTTGGCATTCTGTTGATGAGCTTCAAGAGGTAGTCACCGGAAATGGTTTTCCAACAGTCTTGAAGAAGGTACCAATGATGCTTAGCACTTGTTGGCCCTTTTGCCTTCACTCTGCGGTCCAGCTCACCCCAAACCATCTCGATTGGGTTCAGGTCTGGTGACTGTGGAGGCCAGGTCATCTGGCGTAGCACCTTGTCACCATCACACCTCCTCCTCCATGCTTCACGGTAGGAACGAGACATGTAGAGTCCATCCATTCACCTTTTCTGCGTTGCACAAAGACACGGTGGTTGGAACCAAAGATCTCAAATTTGGACTCATCAGACCAAAGCACAGATTTCCACTGGTCTAATGTCCATTCCTTGTGTTCTTTAGCCCAAACAAGTATCTTCTGCTTGTTGCCTGTCCTTAGCAATGGTTTCCTAGCAGCTATTTTTCCATGAAGGCCTGCTGCACAAAGTCTCCTCTTAACAGTTGTTGTAGACACGTGTCTGCTGCTAGAACTCTGTGTGGCATTGACTTGGTCTCTAATCTGAGCTGCTGTTAACCTGCAATTTCTGAGGCTGGTGACTCGGATGAACTTATCCTCCGCAGCAGAGGTGACTCTTGGTCTTCCTTTTCTGGGGCGGTCCTCATGTGAGCCAGTTTCTTGTGGTGCTTGATGGTTTTTCCAACTGCACTTGGGGACACTTTCAAAGTTTTCCCAATTTTTCGGACTGACCGACCTTCATTTCTTAAAGTAATGATGGCCACTCATTTTTCTTTACTTAGCTGCTTTTTTCTTGCCATAATACAAATTCTAACAGTCTATTCAGTAGGACTATCAGCTGTGTCTCCACCAGACTTGTGCACAACACAACTGATGGTCCCAACCCCATTTATAAAGCAAGAAATCCCACTTATTTAAACCAGACAGGGCACACCTGTGAAGTGAAAACCATTTCCAGTGACTACCTCTTGAAGCTCATCAAGAAAATGCCAAGAGTGTGCAAAGCAGTACTCAAAGCAAAAAAGTGGCTACTTTGAAGAACCTAGAATATAAATCAAATTTATAGTTGTTTCACACTTTTTTGTTAAGTATTCCACATGTGTTAATATAGTTTTGATGCCTTCAGTGTGAAGCTACAAGTTTCATAAGTCCTGAAAATACAGAAAACTCTTTGAATGAGAAGATGTGTCCAAACTGTTGGCCTGTACTGTATGTGTATCTGTATGTATGTATGTACATATTACGTGAATATGTATGTGTGGGTGTGTGTGTATGTATATGTGTATATGTATGTGTGAGTGTGCATGTGTAAAAATTGTGAGACAAAATGCGCATAGGGTCACATCTCAAGGCAGAGTGGGGCTATCGCCCGATGAAAATATTAGCGATTATGAGGAAGGAGCAGAGGCTGCTCCGAAACGCGTCAGAATAAATCTACACCATTACACCAGACTTCTTGGGTCCTGGTTTTTCTTCCAGCAGTGTGGATCACTGGAACTTAGTCCTGTTTCCATGTGTGCACGTGGGTCCTCTTGGCGTTGGGTTATTAGCTTACGTATGTTGGCCAAAATATCCACTAATGCCTCACACCATCATCCATCTTGGTCTTTTTGTTCTTTTATATCTATTGCAGGATGCGGCTGAGCCTTCTGGGGGGGCGTCTGTCCTTTATATGATGCATATACATAGAGATGGGCAGCCCGCCTGATCTAATAGTATGGGTGTGACCAATAGGCTGTATATAGACAATTTGCATCACACGTACCTGTGTAACTGACGCCCTATGGCAACCTTGTGCCTATAAATACCACCAATCACCTCCCCCATGGCTTGGTTGGTCGCAGGTGATATCACCACTCCCATGCTTTTGGCTGGTTGCAGGAGATTGTGCATCGGTATCAGACACCTGTGTTGCCTCTCAGTGGGGTTTGCAGCATCCTGCTAAGTGCAATGGACATTGGACTTCGGCTATTGTCTGTGAGATTTTCAGAATTTTTTGTCCAGTTAGTGTTTTTTTCTAAAACAACTGGATACACCCAGAAGTGTCTCCGGCCCTATTGAGCATCAATGGGGCCGAAAACATGAGAGTGCATCCAGTTTGGGACAGATTCACATGAATGCCAAAAAACGGCAGTATGAAACCAGCTGAATGTTTGTGTGGCAGACTGCCATCTCTTCCGACCCCACATACACATTGGCAATCGGCATAGTCTTACCTCTTGTAAAAATTAAAGGATGTTCTTGAAATTCCAAAGCCCCTCAACTTCTGTGCCCCACATCATCAGTGCCATTGAAATCAGTGGGTTTGCATAGCTTTGACCTCATGTGTTTGGGGCAGTTAGGGTATGTGCCCACAGGACGATTTTACAGCAGTCCTAAACCCAGCAAAACCAGTCCTGGTTTGAAGGATCCTAGAGTCCTTGCCAGGAGATTTGCTACATCAGGTCCTGCTGTTTTATCGCGTTTTTTGCGCATTTTTACGGCGTTTTTAATGCTGCATTTTTCCAGCGGTTTTGCCATTGTCTGCAGGAAAATCGGAGGAAAAATAGAACATGTCAATGTTGAACACGGAAGTCATTTATCAAACGGATGTCCTGGTTTGGTGACCGTTAAAAGAAACCAGCCAAATTCTGATCACTGGATTTCTCTTGGGTTACCTAGCCATGATTATCCCCTGTAGTACAAATCAAAAAAAGATAAAAAAAGATAAAACGAGCGAGAAACATCTAGAACATAGGAGACGACAGTGAGAAGAAAGAACGCTAACAAAGAGAGTGACAGCTGAGGAGAGACCATTGAACACCAAAGTTGAGTTGGAGTGCAGCTAGAAAATATTCACCTGCTAAGTGTCCAGAGGACTGGAGCAAGTGGGAGCTCATCCTAAGGCCAAACCCTAGTGCAGAACATCACTCAAGTGGCTTCCGGAGAAAGAGGGGGTCTCAGAGGCACGGGAAGTGAGCAATCCACCTTGGGACTAGCATCCATTGTCAAGCGCAGGCAAGTGGAGGGACTAGGCTGCAAGGGACACCGGGAACCCAAAAGACTAGTGGAGAAGACCAGGATCAGTTATCAACCCGGAGGCTGTGCCACTTTCAAGGTGACACAGTTGGCAACTGCGCACATCTGCTGAAAGGTGGCAACCATAGGGCTGAGGGGAGACACTGCAGGAGAACCTCTCAGAGAAGCCCACAGTCACTGGCTCAGAGCAAGGCAGGAAGGGCGAAGCAAGCGCTGTGTGAGAGGACCTGGAAAGGACAGAGAAAGGGTGCCGGTTATGTACCGTCCTCTTACCAGTGATTAGCTGGATTCCTGCCTCGAGAACCCAGTGCTCAGCGGGCTGCTGCACAAAGACACTGAGTAAAAGAACTGAAGACTGCAGCCCACTGTGTCTGTGAACTTTCTTATGCATCAATAGCACCACAAACACTACTACCAACTCACTCAGGTACCTTCAGCTACCCTAGGGGTCAGCCCTACCCGTAGAGGGCTTAAGAACATTGTTGCCTCCAAAAGATCAGCCACTAGGAAGACTGTTGAGCAGCGGCGGTCAGCTATAGCCGCAACCTGTGGGTGGCGTGATGTGTAAATTAACAAGTACCTCAAGTCCAGTCATCCCTGTCCAGAATGAATCCTCCATGCCAGTGTGGCGCCCCAGGGTCTGGTTGCCATGATATTAAGCTTGAAAGCAAGGAAAGGCCCCCACCTTAGGTAAAACACACACGCACACAACACCTTCCCTACTCCAGGCCAGTATGGGGAGCTCTAAAGCCCGCATTCAGGGCAGGTCCCCTATAAATTCTGGCCGGGGGCAGGGTCAGGCAGTTCAGTTCCTAGGAGGACTGTTGAAGACATGCTATGATCGGGTGCTGTGCTAGGTCCATCCAAGAAAACTGACTAGCCAGTGTGCATGACCCATTGTGAGGGTCTGAGTAAAGTGGAGAAAAGGTGTGAGTAGTGGAGCGGTGCCAGCTCGCCTCAGCACCTAATGTAGTATGGCCACCGGAGTCTGAGGTTGCCAGGGACTTTATGCCCAGCAACCAACACTGGAGATGATTGCAAGTTGTTCGCCCTCCAGAAAGGCCAGGAAGACACAGATGAAAAGGAGAGTAGCACAGAAAGGGCTCAAGCCGTCTGTCACATGGCCAGAACAGACAAGAGATGAGAGGGTCACAGCACAGCTTCAAGCTGCCAGGGCCCACAGTGAACAGCACAGCAGGGTGGCCTCAGAACTTGCCAGGTGTGGAAAGCCCCAAGTTGCTTCCAGGCTCCGGATCCCTTAACACAACTTGTAAACTATGCCCTTGGTGAACCTGCTTTTGACTTCAGTAAAGGTAAGAAGACTGTTTCCTCTGTGTCTATCAGTTCTTCCGTACACTGAATCCTGCACCCCCAACGAGCCCTGCATATCCATAGACTATAGGGTTGCCCTGGTGACCTGCTCTTCTCGTGGGGAGCTGAACCATCCTCGCTGCTACTCCATTATCCCCAGAGGTCCCAACTGCAGCAGTGGCTATACCGGCCGCTTTTACGGGGGCATCACAATATTTTATTTTTGCTTTATTTTATTTTTATCCATTTTTTCAATTCCCTTTTTTAACTGCTCACCTGACGAGGGGATCATGGACCGGGTTACGCCACTGTGACATCCCGCAGCCCAAGACGATGAGAGGGCCCTGTTACGAGTACCCCATTGTCCCTGCCAGGGGCAAGACCACTTTTGGCATCACAAACAGGATCTACCGACCCCGTAAAACGGGTCTTGTGTGCCTAAGACTGTATTGAATTGTGTACAATTGCCATTTTTCTTTTCTTTTTGCCTCCTCACGCAGATCGCAGGAAGGCGAGGGGCAGGGCCACAGAAAGAGCGCAAACGCAGGCTGAGGCCCCATGCTCTGACATCAGCCCAAGCGACACCGTAAACCCTGCGCTGGAAGACCCTTGCCGAAAGACTTCTGCCAAAAACGAGAAACTTATACCGGTCGAAAGCTAAGAGAGGGCAGCGGTTCACCAAATGGGAGAACGATGTCGAGGAGCAGCCCGTGGCGGAGCGGCCCGCAGAACCCGGCAATGTCACCGCCGGGGGAGAGGCCGCGGCACCACTGGCCACCGCCATCTTGCCGATCATTATGCCGTACCTCTCGGGCGCGACAAGGGCTTCCGCAATACTCTGGGGAGCCCGACAACCTCGGTGACTTCCGCGAGCGGATGAAAAGTGTGTTCGGAGTGTACCCGATGACAGTAGATCCGTCCGGCCCGCCGAACTGGTGCAACCGTTACGTAGAGGACGACCTGTTCTGCCTGTCATGCTGGATGGGATCCCCATGAACGCTCTACTGGACACTGGGTCACAGGTGACTACAATACCCCATATCCTTTACAAGTGCTATTGGGCAGACTCTGATATTACCTACCGCCCAGATGACTGTTTCACCATAGTTGCGAGCAATGGGAAACCCGTGGCACAACTAGGATTTAAAGAAGAGACTATTAAGGTGGGGCGGGTGGCGCTACATGAACAGGGTATAGTGATAGTAGATGTTGACCGGCGAGCCAGTACACCAATGTTGACAATAGGTACAAATGTGATTGAAAAATGTCTGGCCGAGATTATTGTGTTATTATAACAGGTTGCCGAGACCTTCAATTCCGGGCAGCAGAGTACCCTGCAGAGAGAGATACAGTCCCTGATGCAGAGACAGCAGGTGGATCTGTCTGGAGGCGAAGTCGGCAGCATGCGAGAAAGTGACCCAAACCCCATTGTGATACCTCCGCAGAGTGAAATGTTGATTTGGTGCAGGACAGCCATAGGCCTTAGAGAGCAGGATAGAGCCCATGTATTCGGATAGTAGGCCCTCCGTCCTGACAGCTATAGGTGTAGTTGATGTCCGCAGGGGGAGGGTACCTGTATGCATTCTAAATTGTGGGGAGGAAGAGACCAAACTGCCACATTATGCTACCATTGCCAAGCTGTGCACGGTCAGTAATAACGTGTTGACAGTTGTGGAGGCCTTAGACTCGCCAGATCAGGCTGAGGACAACGACCCAGAAGGGAAGCTGAAGGACTGATGCCAGAAGCTACATGTAGGCACCATCTCTACCCCCTTACACCAAAAGCATGGAGTATACCAGGTAGTCAGAGAGTATGAGCAGGTCTTCAGCAAATACACACTAGACTTTGGGTAGGCAAAAGAGGTGCAACATTGTAAACCCAAAGGGGACCATCCACCTATCAAGGAGAGGTACAGGCCTATACCACCAGTCCACTACCAATGCGCAAAGGGGATGTTAAGGGAGATGAAGGAGGCTGTATTGATTAGAGATAGTTGTAGCCCCTGGGCAGCTCCAGTAATCCTGGTAAAGAAGAAAGATGGTACCATGAGGATGGGTGTTGACTATAGACAGATAAATCGCATTACACACAAAGATGCTTATCCATTACCCAGGATAGAGGAGTCATTAGCTGCATTGAGAACTGCTAACTATTTCTCCACTCTAGATCTCACCAGTGGGTACTGGCAGGTCCTCGTGGCAGAGGCTGACAGAGAAAAGACTGCATTCACCACCCCGATGGGCGTCTGTGAGTTAAACTGTATGCCATTCGGGCTCTGCAATGCACCAGGGATGTTCCAGAGGCTGATGGAGTGTTGCCTGGGGCATAGAAATTTCAAGACTCTGCTGCTATACCTTGATGATGTCATAGTATACTCAAAGACATAAGAGAACCACCTGAAGCATCTAGCAGAAATCTTCGAGGCGCTATCCAAGTTTGGCATGCAGATAAAGACATCCAAGTGTCACCTTCTCAAACAAAAGGTGCAGTACCTAGGCCATGTGGTGAGCGTGGAAGGTGTGGCCCCATACCCCGACAAGGTCACCTCCATCCAGATCTGGCCGAGACCCAACACCCTCAAAGAAGTGCAGCAGTTCCTGGGATTCGTAGGCTACTACCAGAGGTTCATTAAAGGTTTTACCAAGATGACTAAGCCCCTGCAAGACCTCCTGGTAGGTCAGGCCCAGAAGGCCAAAGGCCCCAGCCTCGCAGTGAAATGAGAGGCCAGAGAAGAAGATTCCTTCCAGCAGCTGAAGAGAGCACTGACAGGGGAGGAGATCCTGGCCTACCCTCATTATAGCCAGTCGTTCATATTCTACACTGATGCTAACAATGTGGGAGTGGGAGCCATGTTGTCCCAAGTGCAGAGAGGCAAAGAAAGAGTGATTGCCTATGCCAGCAGGAAGCTCAGGCATACGGAGAGAAACCCCGACAAGCTCGTTCACGCTTGAGTTCCTAGCTGTAGTGTGGGCTGTGACAGAAAGATTCAAGCAATATCTGGCATATGCAAAATTCACCATCTACATGGATAACAACCCCCTAACCCACCTGGACACCGCCAAGTTAGGTGCGCTGGAGCAGCCCTGGATGGCCCAGCTCTCTAACTACAACTTTACCATCAAGTATCGGGCAGGGCACAAGAATGCCGACGCCCTGTCCAGAATGCCCCATCTGCCAGACGAGGGAGGGGGGTTGACCCAGAAGAACTGAAGGAAGTGGAGTTACCAGCTTTCCACCATAAACGTGCGTCCCAGTGTTCCCATGACATGAGAGGCAAGCGATCAGGGGGACAAGAAGTCACCATAGACCCATTGCCCCACCACAACTCGGCAGAGACACAGGACAGTGATCCCACTATCAGCTTGGTCAAAGAGCTATTGCAGAAGACAGATGTGCACTTAGAATCAGACACCCCGGTGGAGGCACAACAGCTGTGGAAGGAGAGAGGCAGACTGTTCATCTATGCTGGTAAACTGTCTGGGCAGCACACCAACCCTAGGACCCACGAGCTAGTGTGGCAAATTGTAGTCCCAAAGAGAGACGCCTATATGGTCCTGGAAGCCTACCATGACAGAGCCGGGCACTTTGGGTGGAAGAAACTGGAAGTATTACTATGTGGGAGGTTCTACTGAGTCGGTATGAGGGCAACCATTGAATCATGGTGCAGAAGCTGCGGCCCCTGCAGCCTCCGCAGGAAAGACTGTGACATCCAGCGGGCCCTGTAGCAACCCATTGTCACCAAACAGCCCCTGGAGATAGTAGCCCTGGATCACGGGAAATTGACCCCAAGCTGGTTCGGCTATGTCCACACCCTCACAATAGTGGACCACTACTCCCGATTTCTAGTGGTGGTGCCTGTGAAAGACTTGACAGCGAAGACCGCAGCACGAGCCTTCCAGATGCACTTCTGCAGGCCCCACAGCTACTCACACTGGGTACTGACAGACTAAGGCCCGACCTTTGAGGCTGAAGTGTTGCAGGAATTCTGCAGTCTGTACAGGTGCAAAAAGATCAGAACCATGCTGTACCAACTCCAGGCAAATGGCTTATGCGGGAAAAAGAATCAAATAGTGATGGTTTTGCTGAAAACACTTCACTAGAAGAGAGGAACATGTGGCTAGAGAAGCTACCAGATCTAGTGGACTTGTACAAACACATTCCAGTGAATTCCACCAACTGCAGTCCCGCCTACCTGATGAGAGCCAGACCTGGCAAACTGCCTATTGATCTAGAAATGAGGGTACTGACCACTGAAAACAACCTTCAAGACATTGACTACGATACAGAGCACCAACAGAGATATCGCCAGGTGCAGGAATGCGTTGAGAGAAGCCTGGCCCAGGCAAGGGAAAAGCAGGAGAGTACAAATAACCAGAATGCACCAGCAGACCCCCTGGAACCAGGAGAACAGGTCTTAAAGAGAAAGAGACGAGTTCACAAATTAGATAACCAGTGGGATGCAGAGCCCTACACTGTGATGCCCTCTCACATAGACCCTAAAAAAGTCTGCCTGATCAGCAAGGATGGGGCAGAAACCTCAGTCACCATCTCCAGAGACCATCTGAAAAGATGCCCTGAGCAGCTGAAAAACCAAGAAAAAGTCCCTGACAATATCTACACCTAAACCCACAAAGGAAGAGATGATCTGCACTGTTCTAGATTTCCCCAAGACTTGGACTCAGATCAATGGAGCTATTGTAGTCCCGTGCCTGACCTTTACCCTGCCAGCAACACATCCGCCTGCAAAGACTCTAAGGGATGAATAACTGGAGCCAGAGAATCAGCCCATCGCTATTGGAGAGCCTGTCAGTCCCATGGCGAGTCAGAGTCAACCCGCTGCCATTCCAGAACCACCAACATCAGTAAGTAGTGCACACACTCCACCAGTAGCAGACACTACAGATTCAGATAACCAGACAAACACCAGTGTTACGTGAACCATATATAGTAGCATACCTGTACTGCGCAAGAGTACACATAGCAACCTTGGCCAGACACCAGCCCGTTACAGGGATAACTAAGAAATATGATGAGACTTAAACTGTAAATATGTTTCTTTTCTTTTATGCAATAATGCAATCACCAGGTGTACTGTGCATACAGAGACTTTCCTTTATGAACTTTTGAGTTTTCTTGAACCCTTTATTAAATTTAAACATGGACCATTAGCCACTGGACTGGTTGTGGCAAAGACTTCTTGTAAATATACTCATTCATCAGCCAATGGTGGAAGGATTAATCACCAAATGACTGCTTTTCTTCAATTTTTCTTGGTTTTTGTAATTTTTACTTTTGAGACTCTGTTCATTAATACTGTATTGTCACTGTTATGTTTTTTACATGTACAAAAGGTGTTTCCTTGGTCCAGGAGTACTGAATTTTGCCAAGGGGGAATGTGGCGCCCACCGCAGGTAAAAACACACACACACGCACAACACCTTCCCAACTCAAGGCCCTCTAAACTCCGGACCTCTAAAGCCCGGGTTCAGGGCAGGTCCCCTATAAATTCTGGTCCGAGGGCAGGGTCATGGCAATTAAGTTCCTTGGAGGGCTGTAGAAGAAATCCTACGGTCGGGTGCCGTGCTAGACCCGTCCGAGGAAACTGACTTAGCCAGTGTGAGTGACCTGTGGAGAAAAGGTGTGAGGAGTGAAGCGTTGCCATGTCGCCTCAGCACCTAAGGTAGTACATCGGAGTCTGAGGTCACCAGGAACATTATGCGCAGCAACCAACACCAGAGGGTGGTGATTCCAAGTTGCTCGCCCACTAGAAGGGCCAGGAGACACAACACAAAAAGGGCTCAAGCCACCTGTCACACGGCAGACAAGAGAGGAGAGGGTCAGAGTACAGCTTCAAGCAGCCAGGGCCTACAGTGAACAGCGCAGCAGGGAGGCTTCAGAACTTGCCAGGTGTGGAAAGCCCCAAGTTGCTTCCAGGCTCCGAATACCTTAACACAACTTGTGAACTGTGCCCTTGATGGAACCTACTTCTGACTTCAGTAAAAGTAAAGGAGACTATTACCTCTGTGTCTGTCAGTTTTCCATACACTGAACCCTGCACCCCAATGAGCCCTGCATATTCATAGACTATGGGGTTGCCCTGGGGACCCGCTCTTCCCGTGGGTAGCTGAACCATCATCGCTGCTACTCCCATCTTCCCCAGAGGTCCCGACTGCAGCAGCGGCTATACCAGCCGCATTCCAAGGGTGGCGTCACGATATTCTTTTATTTTTGCTTTATTTTATTTTAATCCATTTTTCCAATCCAATTTTTTTAACTGCTCGCCCGATCAGGGGATCCCAGATCAGGTCACGCCACTGTGACATCCCGCAGCCCACGACAACAATGATAGGGCCCTGTTCTGAGTACCCCACAGTTCCCACCAGGGGCGAGACACCAGGTCCCTACCCCTAAGGATACCTTTACACGCCGCAACCGCAGGAGTCAATTTTGGTGGCAATATTTCTCACTTGAAGTATCGCCGCCAAATTGCCTCTTTATTGCGGCATGTAATTGTGTAGTTTGGCGGCGATAAAAAAGGTTGCGCCTGGTTCTGATTTCACAGCACTGCTCCAAAATCAGAGGCAATCATGAAGGCTAAATTCCCGGCTTTTGGCGTGTGAACAGGCGCTAGGGATGGAATCTGCGTTGCTTATTGAATTTCCGTAGGCGTGCCACAGCGTGCTGTAGTCCGTGCCCCGTCTGCGATGATTGGTGGTGGCTACTGTATTCCCATTGGCTGAGAGTTGACAAGGCGCCTTATTTGAAGTGCTGCCCGTTCAACAACACACACATCTTCAATAGCGTCATGTATTAGCCATCCTTCCAGAGCACGCTGGCCAATCAGGACGCTATTGCGTTGTCCAATGAGCGTGTTTGGGGCACGGTGTAAAACAATTTGGCACGCCTATGTTTTCGCAGCGCTGAACAGGTACGCCCACATTCCTTTGGGGATTGAGGCGTGTGAAGCAGCGACAAGAGTCTACCGGATGTTTCCCGCTCTTGGTGTGGAAACTTCCGGGACGACACATCGCCTTAGCCTGATGGTGAAATTGCGGCGTGTAAAAGCGCCTTCGGCGTTCAGAGGCAACCATGGAAAACGTGCACGCGCACGTTAGATTGCCTCCTATTGCCGCCAAAAATTGCGGCGTGTAAAGGTACCCTAAGAGAGTGAGCCACCCACACCGAACTTTTAATGACACCGCCAGGGTCACGGAGCCGCGTCTTCGTCCCTGTGATCCCCATGATGAAGCCTCAAGAAAGCCCGGTTCCGAGTATCCTGGCCCTGGAGGAGCGTGCCACATGCGTTATTCTATAGTTTTTGGGAATGGCTTTCAAATCTATAGCAAAATATTGAAGGCCCTCCATAGTGTTTGGTGTTTTTTCAAATTGCAAGATTGTGTAGAGTTAAGTATGGTGTTTTATTGGTATTTTCTCTATAGTATTCTGTATAGGACTTTGAAAGCAACATATATAACAGGGGCCTAAAACTCCACTGTGTGCAGCCCTCGAGGCCTGGAGTTTGAGACCCCTGTTATATAACTACAACTGCTTTAATTCATAATTTCTTTTTTCTTCAATGTGCATTTAAAACTGCAGAAAACGAATATGTAAAAGAGGGAACATTCTCTCGTGCAACAAATTTGCAACTGTTTCATTTACCATATCTGAATGGGGCTTGCAAGCTATATATATCAGAAATAACCCCATTCAAATGTGTGAAACCAATGTTCAGTCTCAACAATCTGACATATGAGTACACCCCTATTGTAACATTGCTGGTGCTAAAGACATATGACCCTACACTATTTCATTGGCATTAAGAAAGACAATAGGAGAGAGGGGATTCACACATCACCGGAAGAATGGCTAATCTGTACAGAAACTGCTATTATTTTATGGAACCAAAGATTTCCTCTACAGGAAATGAAATGTGAGAGGGGGATTTGACATATTGTTCAGCAGAATGGGAGAATACAAAGGTGTCCTCATGGTCTTTCTTCTTTTGTATAAATGGACCATCTTACACTCTATATAGGGTAGGCGTTTAGAAAACAGAAAAGAAAAAGTCAGGTATAAAACAGAAACATTTGAGAGAAATGTGGGTATGAGTGTGTATGTGTATATGTATATATTTATATACATCTATGTATGTAAAAAAATAAAATCAGAAAAATAGGCTGTATATAATGCAAAATATATCAATCTTTATTGAAACAAATATTTAATAAAAACAGTAGATAAAAATAAATGGGTAACCAACTAAATTATAAATGGTCTACATGTACCTCTTTTTCATAAAAAATGGCAATACAAAGGTATAATTATGCTATAGACAAGTAATAAATATGTTGCAAAAAAATATAATTTTGATGAATAATAAAGTACCTAGTGCAAAATGTTAAGGACATAGTCCATAATGGGTAAAAAAGTGCCAAATATCAAAGACACACTCCATAGTAAAAACAAAAAAGTGCAATCCAATTGATATAGGGGATCCAGTCTAGCAACTATTCTCCCCTCCTATATTCATCAAAAACAATACCAGCACGGTGGCTCAAGTGGTTAGCACTGTAGCTTTTGCAGCACTGGGGTCTTGAGGTCCTGTGTTCAATTCCCACCAAGGACACTAAGGACAACATCTGCAAGGAGTTTGTATGTTCTCCCCGTGTTTGTGTGGGTTTCCTCCAGGCACTCCGGTTTCCTCCCACATTGTAAAGACATACTGACAGGATGATTAGATTGTGAGCTCCAAGAGAGACAGCATTACTCATGTATGTAAAGTGCTATGGAATTAATAGTGCTACATAAATGAATAAATGTTATCTATTATATAATTGCCGTAACTGACTTCCGTTGGAGCGTCGCTGCTTCCGGTGGCTTGGATAGCGAGTCCAAGGTGCTTCTCCTGGACTCTGTCCGTGGCCGCGTAGCGGCCACGGCGACTCCCGAAGCAATGCCCGCAAAGCGGGCATTGCGAGTCGTTGCAGCCACGCGAAGCAATGCCCGCGAAGCGGGCATTGCGAGTCGCTGACACCCACCACTAACCAAGCCACAGAAGCCCATACTACTGTAGTGTACACCGCTATAGTATACTACAGTCCCATAAGCGCCATGGGACTGTAGTATACCATCGCGCTGTACACTACAGCCCCCTGCCGCTCTAAGCCACTACGCGCTGTACACTACAGCCCCCTGCCCCCGCACCCCTACACCCTAAGCCCCGACCCGCCGCACCTATGCCCCTACCCCCTAAGCCCCGCAGCCTCCTAAGCTCCCGCCGCCAAGCCCCACCCGCCGCACCAAAACCCCTACCCCCTACGTCCGCCGCACCTCTACACCCTAAGCCCCGACCCGCCGCACCTATGCCCCTACCCCGTCGCACCTAACCCTGTACACCGCTATAGTATACTACAGTCCCATGCCCATAAGCGCCATGGGACTGTAGTATACCATCGCGCTGTACACTACAGCCCCCTGCCGCCCTAAGCCCATACCGCTATAGTATACTACAGTCCCATGCCCATAAGCGCCATGGGACTGTAGTATACCATCGCGCTGTACACTACAGCCCCCTGCCGCCCTAAGCCCATACGACTGTAGTGTACACCGCTATAGTATACTACAGTCCCATGCCCATAAGCGCCATGGGACTGTAGTATACCATCGCGCTGTACACTACAGCCCCCTGCCGCCGCACCCCTACACCCTAAGCCCCGACCCGCCGCACCTATGCCCCTACCCCGTAAGCCCCGTCGCACCTAACCCTGTACACCGCTATAGTATACTACAGTCCCATGCCCATAAGCGCCATGGGACTGTAGTATACCATCGCGCTGTACACTACAGCCCCCTGCCCCCGCACCCCTACACCCTAAGCCCCGACCCGCCGCACCTATGACCCTACCCCGTAAGCCCCGCCGCACCTAACCCCCTACCCTCTAAGCCCCGCCGCACCTAAGCCCCTACCCCCTAAGCCCGCAGCCTCCTAAGCTCCCGCCGCCAAGCCCCCACCCGCCGCACCTAAACCCCTACCCCCTAAGTCCGCCGCACCCCTACACCCTAAGCCGCCCTAACCCCTAACCCACTACCCCGCCGCCGAAGCCCCTACCCCCTGCCGCCCTAACCCACTACCCCGCCGCTCCCACTACACTCTGCCGCACCTAACCCCTAAGCCACTACCCCGCCGCCGAAGCCCCTACCCCCTGCCGCCCTAACCCACTACCCCGACGCAAGCCCCTACCCCCTGCCGCCCTAACCCCTAACCCACTACCCCGCCGCCGAAGCCCCTACCCCCTGCCGCCCTAACCCACTACCCCGCCGCAAGCCCCTACCCCCTGCCGCCCTAACCCCTAACCCACTACCCCGCAGCCGAAGCCCCTACCCCCTGCCGCCCTAATCCACTACCCCGCCGCAGCCACTACCCTCTGCCGCAAGCCCCTACCCCCTAAGCCGCACCTAACCCCCTACCCCTGATTCCGCACCTAAACCCCTACCCCCCCCTGCCCCCTAAGCCCCGCCGCACCTAAGCCCCTATCCCCTAAGCCCCGCCGCCTCCTAAGCTCACACCGCTAACACCTAAAGCCCTACACCCCAAGCCCCCGCCGTCCCCTAACCTAACGTCCCCGTCGATCACTTACATGCCTTCAAGTCATCTGATCGTCCGTCCGATCCACAAGTCCTCCGTCCGGCCAGGCGTCCTCTTCCTCCGGCCCCGGGGGTCTTCTCTCTTCTTTCCGCCATCTCCGCCTCTTCGTCCGGCCCCGGGGATCTTCTGTCTTCTTTTCGCAAACTTCCACCTCCGACGTCCTCTTCCTTCTCATTAAGGGTATGTGCACACTGGGCGGGTTTTCGGCGGTTTACCTGTGTAAACCGCCGTTTTGCATACATTAGTTTTATTTAAATTTATGTTAATCCAAACCGGCGTTTGGATTAACATTGAAACTAATGTAACCCGCCCAAGCCTGTGCACATACCGGCGGTTACCCAGCGTCATCCGTTGCTAACCCGCAGGTTTCCCAGCGGGTTAGCAAAGAATGACCAAGTTCTAAAAACCGGCCGGTTCTGCAGCGGCTGCAAGCAGAATCATGTGCTGCTTCCAGCCGCTGCAGAATCGCCGCCGAGAACCCGCTGGGCAGCCGCCGGATAACCGCCCGGCTCCCGCAGCTCATACCCGCCAAGAAGCCGGTGCACGGCGCCGGAGCTTCCTGGCGGGTCCCGCCAGCAGCCGCCGACCGAACCGCCGGGTAATGTGCACTTACCCTAAGATAGAATGGACGAAAAATCCCCCATTCTACCTCAATGAGATCTGAGGCCCTCTTCTGATTGGTCGCTGTATACTGCCCTCAGCCAATCAGAAGAGCCCCTCATTTTTTTATTATTTTTAAATTATTTTTTAATTATTTTTTTTATTATTAAATTTATTTATTTTTTTAAGTCAGACTGAGACGCAGTTCTCATTCAGGTCCGCATTTTTTTTTTTTTTATTATTATTTTTATTTAATTATTTATTATTTTTTATTTATTTTTTTATTATTTTTAAATTATTTTTAAATTATTTTTTTTTAATTAAATTTATTTATTTTTTTAAGTGAGAGTGAGACACAGTTCTCATTCAGGTCCGCCTTTTTTTTTCCCCATTGACATACATTACCGGTGTGTCGGCGATTTTATGGCCGCCCACCTGGTTCTATTTGTCGGCCCTAAAATCGCGGACACACCGCTAATGCATGTCTATGGGCAGTCAGCTCGAATTCTGATTGGTCGGCGTTCAATCCGAAATCGGGCTGACTGCCCATAGAGATGCATTAGCGGTGTGTCCGCGATTTTAGGGCCGACAAATAGAACCAGGTGGGCGGCCATAAAATCGCCGACACACCGGTAATGTATGTCAATGGGGAAAAACAAAGGCGGACCTGAATGAGAACTGTGTCTCACTCTCACTTCAAAAAATAAATAAATTAAATAATAAAAAAATAATTTAAAAATAATTAAAAAATAAATAAAAAATATTAAATAATTAAATAAAAATAATAATAAAAAAAAAAAAAAATGCGGACCTGAATGAGAACTGTGTCTCACTCTCACTTAAAAAAATAAATAAATTAAATAATAAAAAAATAATTTAAAAATAATTAAAAATAATAAAAAAATAAATTAAATATAAATAATTCAATAAAAATAATATAAAAAAATAAATATATGCAAATATATATCAAGATTCAGCGGACCTGAATGAGAACTGGTCTCACTCTCACTAAAAATAATAAATTAAATAATAAAAAAAATAATTAAAAATAATTAAAAAATAATAAAATATAAAAATAATAAATAATTCAATAAAAATAATAATAAAAAAATTAATATATAATTATACAGCCTTCAGCGGACCTGAAAGAGAACTGGTCTCAGCCTAAATAATAAATAATATTAAATAATAAAAAATAATTTAAAAATAATTCAAAAATAATAAAAAAATAATTAAAAATAATAAATAATTATTAAAAATAAACATAAAAAAATAAATAATATGCAATAAAACACACTTAGCGGACCTGAAGAGAACTGTGTCTCAGCCTAATAATAAATAATAATAAATAAAATAAATAAAAAAATAATTTAAAAAATAATTAAAAAAATAATAAAAATAATAAAAATAATTCAATAAATAATAAAATAAAAAAATAAATATAGCAATATATCAGCCTTTCGCGACCTGAAAGAGAACTGGTCTCAGCTCTACTTAAATAAAATAAATAATTAAATAATAAAAAAAATAATTAAAAATAATTAAAAAATAATAAAAAAAATTATAAAATAAATAATAATTAAAATATAATCAATAATAAATAAAATAATAAATATAATGCTAATAATATAAGCTATATAATGCGGACCTGAAGAGAACTGGTCTCTACTTAATAATAAATTAATTAATAATAAATAAATAATTAAAATAAATTAAAAAATAATAAAATATTAATAAATAAATAATTATAATAAAAATAATAATAAATAATAAATAATAATAATGCTAATAATAATCATAAGCTATTAAAAATGCTGATAATGAGAATGGTCTCATGCTATTAATAATAATAATTTAATAAAAAAATAATAATTAAAAATATTAAAAAATATATAAAAAATAATTATAATATAATAAATAATCAATTAAATAATAATAATAAAAAATTAATATATGCTAATTATAGCCTTTAAAATGGACCTTGAAAGATAACTTGCATCTCAGCTAAATATAAATTTAATAATAAATTAATAATTATAAAATGATAATTAAAAAATTAATTAAATATAATAAATTAAAATAATAAATAATATTAAAACTAATAATCTAATAAATAAATGCTAATTAATAATGCTATTAATCGCACTTTCAGCGTACCATGAAAATACTGTTAATGCTAAATAATAATGTATAATAATATTATATTAATTAATAATCTAATAATAATGCATAATGTATTAAAATATAATGTATAATATCTATAATGATAATCAATAATAATACTATTAAGCTATAATAATGAAATAAATAATAACTATAATGCTATTAATAATGCTATAATGCTAATAATTAATGCAATGAATTAATCTATATAAATAGCTATAATTATATTATGCTATTAATGCTAATATATCTATTAATGCTATTAATGAATAATAAATGCTATTAATCTAATAATAATGCTATAATGTAAATAATATTATTAATGCTAATAATTATAGTTAATAATGCATAATGTAATAATAATGCTATAATGCATATAATAATGCTATTAATGCTATAATATGTTATAAATATTTTAGTAATAATGCTTATAATGTTTTAGCTAATAATAATGATAATGCTATATAATAATTTAATATGCTATTAAGCTAATATTATCCTATTAATGCATAATCTATTAATAATGCATTAAAATAATATGATAATGCTATTAATTAAATAATCTATTATAATGCTATAATGCTAATAATAATGCTATTAATGCTAATAAATGCATAATGCTATTAATAATGTTATTAATGCTATATAATGCTAATAATGCTATTATTAATGCTATTAATGCTAATAATAATGTATTAATGCTATAAATAATGCTATTAATGCTATTAATATATGCTATTAATGCTATTAATGCTATAATGCTATATAATCTATTAATGCTATTAATTGCTATTAATAATGCATTAATGCTAATTTAATTATGCTATTAATGCTATTAATGCTAATATTAATCTATTAATGATAATTAATGCTATTAATGCTAATAAATAATGCTATTAATGCTAATAATAATGCTATAATGCTATTAATAATGTTATTAATGCTATTATTAATGCTATAATGCTATTATTAATGCTATTAATGCTAATAATAATGCTATTAATGCTATTAATAATGCTATTAATGCTATTAATTATAGCTATTAATGCTATTAATTGCTAATATATTATCTATTATAATGCTATTAATGCATAATATAATAATGCATTTAATGCTATTAATGCTATTAATGCTATTAATGCTAATATTTAATCTTTATAAATCTATAATATGCATTAATGCATAATGCTATTAATGCTAATAATTATGCTATTAATGCTAATAATAATGCTTATCTATATATGCTATAATAATGTATTAATGCTATATAATGCTATAATGCTATTATTAATGCTATTAATGCTAATATCAATAATGCTATTAATGCTATTAATAATGCTATTAATTATGCTATTAATGCTAATATTTATCCTATTAATGCTATTAATACTATTAATAATGCTATTAATGCTAATATTTATCCTATTAATGCTATTAATGCTATTAATAACGCTATTAATGCTATTAATTATGCTATTATTGCTATTAATGCTAATATTTATCCTATTCATGGTATTATTAATGCTATTAATGCTAATAATAATGCTATTAACATATGCTAATAATAATGCTATTAATGCTATTAATAATGTTATATCTATATGCTATATATGTATTAATGCAATAAATAATGCTATTAATAATGCTATTAATGCTATATAATAATGTATTAATGCTATTAATATAAGATTGCTATTAATGCTATTAATATGCTATTAATGCTAAATATGTATATCTATTAATGCTAATTCATATGCAATATTAATGCTATTAATGCTATAATAATGCTATTAATGCTATTAATTATGTATTAATGCTATTATTATCTATTAAATGCCATTATTAATGCTATTAATGCTAATAATAATGCTATTAATGCTAATAATAATGCTATTAATGCTATTAATAATGTTATTAATGCTATTATTAATGCTAATATGCATATTAATGCTATTAATGCTATTAATAATGCTATTAATGCTATAATTATATAATGTCTATTAATGCTAATATTTATGCTATTAATGCTTTTAAATTTAATGCTATTAATGCTAATAATAATGCTATTAATGCTATTAATAATGTTATTAATGCTATTATTAATGCTAATAATGCTATTATTAATGCTATTAATGCTAATAATAATGCTATTAATGCTATTCATAATGTTATTAATGCTATTATTAATGCTAATAATGCTATTAATTAATGCTATTAATGCTAATAATAATGCTATTAATGCTATTAATAATGTTATTAATGCTTATAATGCTAATAATGCTATTAATACTGCTATTACTGCTAATAATAATGCTATGGCTTATATTATTGCTATTGATGATGCGATTATTATTTAAAAATATTTAAAAAAACAATAAACATATTTTAGATACCCGATGCATTTGCATCAGGCTAACAGCTATAACTACTATAATCAAATTAATGCACGTTCTAGAATCCCGATGCATTTGCATCGGGCTCACAGCTAGTTATATTATAATACCACAGTGAAACAGTGCTAATACCAGCTATAGCAATTTTATCAACCCCATCTTTACAACGTATTAACCATGTTAAATATTTACCTGGTCACTAGGTGACCACCTGAATGCCCCTACATGCGCGTTTCGGCTGCTGCCTTCTTCTGGGGGGTCAGCCGAAAGGCGCACGTTGTTTATTATTCATCAAAATTATATATTTTTGCAACATATTTATTACTTGGCTATAGCATAATTATACCTTTGTATTGCCATTTTTTATGAAAAAGAGGTACATGTAGACCATTTATAATTTAGTTGGTTACCCATTTATTTTTATCTACTGTTTTTATTAAATATTTGTTTCAATAAAGATTGATATATTTTGCATTATGACAGCCTATTTTCTGATTTTAAATTTTATTACTGTGTGCAATAGTATTTTTCTATGAATTTTAGGATACAAACTTGAAAGTTGTTTTAATTGAAAGTATTCTAGTATCCTTCTGTAGGTTTAATTCAGATTTTTTTGTTATGTAAACAAATAAACCCAGGCAGCACTCCAAGATATATGCAAAAACCTGGACTTTATTAGCCCAACAAGTGGTGCTACTTGTTGGGCTAATAAAGTCCATGTTTTTGCACATATTTTGGAGTGCTACCTAACGTTATTTTTTTTATATCATCTTGCTTTGGACATTGCATTGTCAGGATTTTTTGCACCCATGGTTTGTGATACGTTTGTGCTGTTCCTTTTTTCTATTTTTTTGTATATGTAAGTATAAAAAATAAATAAGTGTGTGTGTGTGTGTATATATGTATGTGTGCATAAGTGTGTATATACTGCACATATCTGTGTGTGTATATGTATATACCTGAGAGGGTGCAAAGAGTAAAATTGTTACATAATATGCTCTTTGGGGTATTCTATTTAATGCTCATCACTCATCTGAAGGCAATTGTCTATGCTGTGAAGATACGAGATGTGCAGCATCTGAAACAACAGATACTGGAAGCCTGTGCTAGCATTTCTTCTGTGGTGTTGCTATCAGTGTGTCAAGAGTGGGAGAAGAGGGTTGCATTGACAATCCAACACAATGGGCAGCACTTTGAACACCTTTTATAAGTGGTTATAAACTTGTAAATAACTCAAGCACACTATTGTTTTTCTTATGAAATTCTCAATACTTTTGATGTGTCACTTGACCCTCTTCCCATTGAAAAAATAAAGTTGGATCCAAAATGACCAATTTCAAAATGGCCGCCATGGTCACCACCGATCTGGAAAAGATCCCCCATATACTAATGTGCCACAAACAGTAGGCTATAGAACGTGGCCGGTATGAATCACATGGCCTGCTGCAATCTTGGTGATTGCTTAACCTAGGAGTACACACAGGGGTTGAGTGTGAGTTAACCTCATTTGGACCATTACAGAGCTAACTGCAGCTAGGTCTGTGGACGAGTGGTGCTGATTGCTCACTGATGTCCAGGTGTGGGTGTGGCTGCCTGGTGCTGTGTGTGATGGGAGATGGGAATCAGTACGGCCTGAACCTCTGAGATGTGAGGATGTGAGTTAACCTCATTTGGACCATTACAGAGCTAACTGCAGCTAGGTCTGTGGCCGAGTGGTGCTGATTGCTCACTAATGTCCAGGTGTGGGTGAGCTGCCTGGTGCTGTGTGTGATGGGAGATGGGAATCAGTACGGCCTGAACCTCTGAGATGTGAGGATGTGTGTCAGAGGAATCCCGTCCCTTTGGGATGTGTGGGGGAAGCCTGCCCTCTCCATTCGGGATGCACCTCTCCCTCTGATGAGTGTGTGAGCCTTTGGTCAGGCAGCGGGTTAAGATGGCTCCTGGAGTTGGGGAACCTTGGCTGAACCTGGAGGGTTCTCGACTCGAACGTGGGGTGCAGCCGTGAACCTGGAGACCTACCTGGTTTGGAGGTTTGGTGGCTGGTGACCTGGAAGCACATGGTGAGGAGACCTTGGGGATGCTTGGTTTACCCAGTAGCTCAGGTTTTCTAAAACCCTGGTCTGAGCCCATAGAGGCTATAGTCCATGGATGTGTTATGATGGACTATGTGTGTGCATGTGTATAGGCTTGAGTACGCTGCAGTCCATGGATGTGGTATGATGGACTGCATGTAATCATGTATGATGGGGAATGATTCCTGTCAAAGTACCAGGCGGGCATAGTCATCATTGGGACCGACTGTTAGGTCATGATATGGTCCCAATGATGCGCGTGAATGATAATGGTGTATGTAAAAGTACCATGCATGATGTAAGAATGGGTGACTCATAATGGTTCCTGCAAAAGTGCCATGTATGATGTATCTAAGTGTGAATATGATGGGAATGATCCCTGTCAAAGGGCCAGGCGGCTGTAACCACCATTGGGGACAGACTGGGAGGTCTATAATGTTCCTGTTGATGAGTGAAAATGTATTATATTAAAATGTGAAGGGTAGATGCGGCTAGGCGGCCAGAAGCGCCAAAGGAGCTGTAGTTAGTGCACCAGTGTATATGATGTATGTAATGTGAATTGTGATGTCATGTTACTATGTAAAAAGCCTATGATCTGTAACCTGTATGATTTATGTGGTATATGTGAGTAATAAGGGGTTTATGACGTTCACAAATAAACTGCTATATTGTGTTACATTGAAAAACTTGGTTCTTGGTGTCTGTTCCATTGCCAAGCGAGTCCCCTAGGCGTGTGCTACCTCACATATGGTGGAGAATGCAGGCATGGCAGCCCGCTGAGACCAGTGCAGCCTGATAGCTATGGTAGCAGAGGGGTAGGTGCACTTCTATGGACTTGGTTGCTATGGGTAACCGCACAATGCACCCAAGCATCTGGCTGGTGGCTCAGTAAGGCCATGAAGACATCAGGCGTCGCACTCAAATATGCTGGTGGCTCGGTGGGGCCACGAAGACACCAAGGTGTCACACTGAAATTTGCTGGTGGCTTGACAGGGCCACGAAGACACCAAGTCAGTGCTCCCAAACCCAGATGGCGGGAGGCGCTGTGGACTGTGTATTGAGACTGTGTTTGCCCCCTACGGGAATGAACAAGGAGGGGGGGTAGGTGATTGTATGGCCGGCAGGATAGCCCATGACTGGTATACATCACAGGTACACAAGCCTGGAACGGTGTCGTGGGATGCAGCGCCGTTGTCCCGACTGCTATGGCGGTCTGTTCACCCCAATGGGATTGAGCAAGGAGGGGGGTATGTGAGACATGCTTGCGCTATAGCACGTGGCCGGTATGACTCACATGACCTGCTGCAATCTGAGTGATTGCTTAACCTAGCAGTACACACAAGGTTAAGTGTGAGTTAGGTCTGTAATGGTACACAAGGGGTTAACTGCAGCTAGGTCTGTGGCTGAGTGGTGCTGATTGCTCACTGATGTCCAGGTGTGGGTGTGGCAGCCAGGATATGAAGCTGCCTGGTGCTGTATGGGAGATGGGAATCAGTACAGCCTGAACCTCTGAGATCTGAGGATGTGTGTCAGAGGAATCCTGTCCCTTTGAGATGTGGGGGAAAAGTCTGCCCTCTCCATATGGGTGGCACCTGTCCCTTTGATGAGTGTGTGAGCTTTTGGCCAGACAGCGGGTTAAGATGGCTCCTGGAGTTGGGGAACCTTGGCTGAACCTGGAGAGTGCTCGACTTGGACGTGGGGTGCAGCCGTGGACCTGGAGACCTACCTGGTATGGAGGTTTGGTGGTGGCTGGTGACCTGGAAACATGTGGTGAGGAGACCTTGGGGACGCCTGGTTTACCCGGTATCTCAGGTTTGCTAAAACCCTGGTCTGAGCCCATAGAGGCTATAGTCCATGAATGTGTTATGATGGACTATGTGTGTGCATGTGTATGGGCCTGAGTAGGCTGCAGTCCATAGATGTCGTATGATGGACTGCATGTAATCATATATGATGGGGAATGATTCCTGTCGAAGTGCCAGACGGGCATAGCTGTTAGGTCGTGATATGGTCCCGTTGATATGCGTGAATCATAATGGTGTATGTAAAAGTACCATGCATAATGTAAAAATGGGTGACTTATAATGGTTTATGCAAAAGTGCCATGTATGATATATCCAAGTGTGAATATGATGGGGAATGATCCTTGTCAAAGGGCCAGGCGGCTGTAACCACCATTGGGGACAGACTGGGAGGTCTATAATGTTCCTGTTGATGATTGAAAATGTATTATATAAAAATGTGAAGGGTAGATACTGCTAGGTGGCCAGAAGCGCCGAAGGAGCTGTAGTTAGTGCTCTAGTGTATTTGATGCATGTGTGGCACCCTGCGCTACAGGTAGCAACAGGAACACCTAGAGCATGGAGGGATTTCCACATCTGGTACACCTCACACATACCACACCTTCCACCCCAGGCCTGTAGGGGAGCTCCACTTGCTTCCCTTAGACAAGATCCCCTATAAATACAGGTGCTGGGGGTGGAGTTAGGTAGTTGAGAGTGCAGTTCCAGTGAGGACTGTGAAGAGTTAGTGCATGCAGTATGGAGCAGTACTGTGAAGTCACCCTGGTAGCGGAGCCATGCTGGGCCCGAACCAGAAAGAAGCCTTAGCCAGTGTGAGGAAGCCATGAGTGAGGGACGACGGCAAAGTTAAGAACAGAGCAACGGGGGCAGAGGGACCATACCGGCTCACTCCATAAAGACAAAACCCGGACACCGGAGTCCGAGTCTGCCAGGGAGAGTTTAGCCCAGCAGAAAACACCGGTATACCGAGGAGACTCCTGTCTCCCCTGACACCCGCAGCACCTTCAACATGAGAGCCAGGAACAGCAGGACACTAGCTGCAACCAACGGTGGATTCTCAGTGCAGTTAATACGGGTGAGAAACACTGAGGAGGCCAGGCCAGGTTCTAAACAGGTCAGGGCTGCAGTGTACCCTGGACAGTGCCTGATTGTCATCAGTAAAAGGTAACTACTCCCAGCGTGTGTGTGACAGTCATTACCGCCCTGAACCTGCATCATGCAGAGACTACTCTATCACCTCAGCCTGCAGAGTCACCTCCCTGTGAGAATACATATCCCTATTACACTGCCCCGTGGATCCCGCTCCACCTACGGGGTGCGTTACTACCTGGCTGCCCATCCATCGTCCACGGAGGTCTGCAGCAGCATCGGTGCCATCACCAGACACCGTAGGTAGCGCCACAAATTAACTTTTATTTTCTAAACCCCTTTTTAAGCGACCACCATTGTCACGGCCCTGGGCACAGGCTACCATTGACATCACCCAGAACTCAACGCCCGGGTTCCGAGTACCCACGGCCCTGGGGCGGGTCATATGCAATGTGAATTGTGATGTCATGTTACTATTTAAATAGCCTATGATCTGTAACCTGTATGATTTATGTGGTATATGAGTAATAAGCGGTTTATGACGTTCACAAATAAACTGCTATACTGTGTTACGTTGAAAACATGGTTCTTGGTGTCTGTTCCATTGCCAAGTGAGTCCCCTAGGCGTGCGCTACCTAACTTTATATATATATATATATATATTGTGAGGTAGCGCCCCAGGGGAACCCGCAATTAGTACATCACATGACCTTATAATACAGGACAGTAGACTTACTTTTTCCCCAGAACTTCAAGGCGTCACCCACCAACCCTTGCAGACCTCAGTCTGGTTCTAAAGACGGCTATCACCGTCTATCACCCTGACAGGGATCTTTCCCCATCCTGCTGTAGGGATCCTCAACCTACTCCTAGGGAGTCTCAACCCACACTGCATCATACAGCACACATGGCACTTTTCCATAAGCCATCACATCCTTTACACATGGCATTTTTACATAAGCCATCACATAGTCAAAGGGACCATATCACGACTAGCACAGTCAGTCCCAAAATCGGCTACACTTATGACCGCCTGGCCCTTGAGCCATCCTCGGTCTCTCTCGCCGTCCATATGACCGCCTGGCCCTTGAGCCGTCTTCAGTCCTTAAATCACACATATGACCGCCTGGCCCTTGAGCCGTCTTCGGTCCTCATCACTGGCTAGCATGCACACATCAGGTGCACCGGCATGGAGCTGGCAGGCTCCCTTCATTTCCCCCACCGGGGACGGATCACTTCCAGCAAGTCCTCACATGGCAGTGGTCTGGACTTCTGACTCCCATCGTCCTCTCTTCACTCAAACACATGGCAGGTTCTTATCCACGCTGCCTCACCCACAGCTGCAACACAGTGAGTCAATCAGCACATCTCACACACAGACCTGAGATGTGATTAACCCCCTGTGCACCATTCAGGTTTAGCCCAGCAAAGCACTCATACACAGTTTCAGACACAGCCGCTCATTAGGCTCATGAAATAACCCAGATCTTCAGCACTCAAACTCAGCTGTTCACTCAGCGCATGAAAACCCTTCAGCTGTTAACCCCCTGTACACTGGACAGGTTTCACACAGCACACACAATCAGGAAAACCGGCCCATGTGAACAGAGACCTGCACTGATAACCCGTGTGATGCACCCGGCCAGGGGCCACATCACCACAATACATACAGTATATATATATTATATATATATATAAATACAGGGGCTGGCTGGCTGAACTAGCCCTGGGTGGCAGTCCGCTCTGTACAGCCAGGGGCCAAGTGAGGAGCGGGGGTGGGGTGTTCTCACTGACTGGGCAGCCCTAAACTAGGAATATACCACCAGCCTGGGGGGCAAATGCCACCCTGTCACCTAGGCCAGTCCGTCCCTGTATATGTATATGTAAAACTAGGGAAATATATTGACTCAAGTATAAGCCTAGGGTGAGAAATGCAGCAGACCCCCATCCTGTTATATAGCCCCCCATCCCGGTATACAGGCCCCCTCCTTAGTAGTATACAGGCCACCCTCCTTAGTAGTATACAGGCCCCCCTCCTTAGTAGTATACAGGCCCCCCTCCTTAGTAGTATACAGGCCCCCTCCTAGTACTATACAGGCCCCCCCTCCTTAGTAGTATACAGGCCCCCCTCCTTAGTAGTATATAGGCCCCCCTCCTTAGGAGTATACAGGCCCCCCTCCTTAGGAGTATACAGGCCCCCCTCCTTAGGAGTATACAGGCTCCCCTCCTTAGGAGTATACAGGCCCCTCCTTAGATAGTATACAGGGCCCCTCCTTAGGTAGTATACAGGCCCCTTCCTTAGATAGTATACAGGCCCCCTCCTTAGTAGTATACAGGTGCCCTCCTTAGGTAGTATACAGGCCCCCTCCTTAGTAGTATACAGGCCCCCTCCTTAGTAGTATACAGGCCCCCTCCTTAGGTAGTATACAGGCCCCCTCCTTAGGTAGTATACAGGCCCCCTCCTTAGGTAGTATACAGTTCCCCTCCTTAGTAGTATACAGCCCCTCCTTATGTAGTATACAGGCCCCCTCCTTAGTAGTATACAGGCCCCCTCCTTAGTAGTATACAGGCCCCCTCCTTAGTAGTATACAGGCCCCCTCCTTAGGTAGTATACAGGCCCCCTCAGTAGTATACAGACCCCCTCCTTATGTAGTATACAGGCCCCTCCTCAGTAGTATACAGGCCCCCTCCTTAGTAGTATACAGGCCCCCTCCTTAGGTAGTATATAGACCCCCTTCTTATGCCGGATTCTATTCCTGTGGCCGACGCAGCAGCGATGATGTCATCTGCTGCGCCGATCACATGATACTGGCAAAACAGGAAGAAGCATAAAGACCGGAGGAGCGGCGCTGCCAGCAAGGAGTCGCCGGAAAGGTGATGTATAAAAAGTTTGTTATTTTAATGTGTGCCGCAGCCTGGGGGACAGATACTAAGGAGGGGGGGGGGCTGTAGATCACTGATGAGGGGGCCAGTGTAGTGCAATATGCACCGCAACCCCCCACCGCTGATGGACGGGGGGATGCAGTGCATATTCATCACACTAATGAGGCGGCCCCACGTGACCTCCCGCTGTCACTGCAGCTCCCCCCAAGCAAATACCCAGTGACTCGAGTATAAGCCGAGGGGGCACTTTTCAGCACAAAAATTGTGCTGAAAAACTCGAGTATATACGGTATATAATGTATATAGTACAGTAAAATGCAAATGTTTGGGCACCTGTGGTCAAGAGAATTGTTATTGTGAACAATTAAGCAAGATGAACATGAAATGATCTCCCACACAGTTAAAGATGACACATTTCCTTCGTACTTTAGGCACAAATATATATATATATATATATATATATATATATATTTATTAACCCCCTTCCCGACCTATGACGTTGTACAACGTCATGGGCCGGTAAGGGGGGGTTTGATTGAGCTCCGGAGCTCACATCAAACAGCCGACATCTCAGCTGATGTGATCAGCTGAGATGTCGGGCTAACAGCACCGATCGGATCCGGGATCCGATTGTGCTATTAACCCTTTGGATCCTGCCGTCAATCTTAACAGCGGGATCCAAAGGCGCTGCGGCGGGGAATGCGCTGTTCCCTGCCTGCACGGAGATCCCGCGATAGTATCGCGGGATCTCCAGCGCTCACATGACAGCCGGGGCCCTGGCTAGACCCGGATGCTGTCACAGAGCACTTCGGGTTGTGGTAGGCAGGCGCTGCCAACCACAACTAGTCCGCGATTCTGAGAGATACAGATGAGCTGCAGCTCATCTGTATCTCCCAGAAGCGATTGGACTGTGCAGCAGGGTGCCTCTCGAAGAGGCAGTGTAAAACTAAGAATGAAGTGATTAATCAAGTTTTTAAAAACCTGTAAAAAAAAAAAACACATAAAAGTTCAAATCACCCCCCTTTTCCCCCCAATCACAATAAAAGTATTAAAAAATAAGAAAAAATACACGCTTAGTATCGCCACATTCATAATCGCCCGATCTATCAACATATTAAATCCGATAATGAGAGCCGTAAATTCCGTAACTAAAAAAAATCCAAACGCCAAAAGTAAGTATTTTTGGTCGCCGCAACATTGTTATAAAATGCAATAACGGGCGATCAAAACAGCGGATCCACCCAAAATAATATCATTAGAAACGTCAGCTCAAGACGCAAAGAATAAGCTGTCACACAGCCCCAGATCCTGGAAAATTAGGACGCTACGGGTCACAGAATATGGCGCAAAAAGTCTTTTTTTTTTTATAATGGTATATATGTTGGGTGTCTATGAACCCGTATCACTGTGTAAAATATAAAGGAGACAACGAGGTGCAGAATAGTGCCCTATCAATGGTGACACTGTTAGGTGCGGTAATGTCTAGTATCCACTCACCTTGCTTGGTTGTGTATACCCACAACTGGCTTGAGCGCCTTATACAGCTGCTGCTGGACCTCACACGCCACTGCACGTGGAAAACTGAAAACTGTTGTTGGGAAAAGGTGTACCACGGTCCGCGCTGCTGTGACATGAAGGATCACAAGGAAGCCAATGCTTCAAATGAAAACTTTCTTTATTCTTCCTATCCTACGCGTTTCGGAGCCACCTCCGAGCTCATCGAGGATATCCCTGAGGAAGGAGATCGGAGGTGGCTCCGAAACGCGTAGGATAGGAAGAATAAAGAAAGTTTTCATTTGAAGCATTGGCTTCCTTGTGATCCTTCGTGTCACAGCAGCGCGGACCGTGGTACACCTTTTCCCAACAACAGTTTATGAACTCGTATCGACCTGAGGAATCACCCCGTCACGTCGGTTTTACCATATAGTGAACATGGCGACTAAAATACCCAAAAAGGAAACGTGTAATTGCACTTTTTTTGCAATTTCACTGTACACTAAATGGTAAAATAAATGATTGCATATGAAAGTACAACTCGTCCTGCAAAAAAACAAGCCATCATATGTCTATATTGACAGAAAAATAAAAAAGTTATGGCTCTTGGAAGCAGGGGAGCAAAAAACAAAAATTAAAAATTAAAAATATCTTAGGTCATGAAGGGGTTAACCTTTAAAATTTTAAAAATTACAAAAAGGAAAATTGGCTGATGCAAAAGTTTGGGCACCCTTGGAGTTTTTTTTTTTTTTGCAGTAAATCTTTTTATTAATTTTCATAGTATAGGACACATAAAACACAGATCAGACAATAACTTCACCATAATCGAGTCCAGGGAAATGCAACAAATACTGTGAACATTGCTGTAAATCAGAGGACACATAGCGCCTCCCATATGGTACCGCCCTCAAGCTATCAGCCGTAGGCAAGAAATAGACACTTAACAGCTCGGAAGACTAAGGGCCACATCACACACACAGATATCTGTGCAGATATTGTTCGCAGATCTCTGGTTGCAGTGAAATCATGGACACATTTTTCCATTTTGTGGCCGTATACAAATGGAGCAATGTGTCCATGATTTCACTGCAACCAGAGATCTGTGAACAATATCTGCACAGATATCTGTGTTGTGATATGGCCCTATGTCCCCCAACTTTGTGGTGGTTCTCAGCATTGGAACTATGGACAAAACAGAACAAAAGACAAAAAAAAAAAGAGAAAAAAGGGGAAAGAAAAGGAAGAAAGGGGTGGAAAGGGAAGAGAAGGGAGGGTAACATGGAGCAGGGAAGGATGCGGAGCTAGGAAAGAGGGGGAGGGAAAATAGGGGAAGTGGGAGGTAAAGATCCAGACTATGGGTCAGGGGGACAGAGCCGCACACCAGTCATAAAGCTTGGGCTCTCTTTAAATGATTGCCACAAAAACCATGTACGACTCTGGTCAGATCCAGACGGAAGATCATCTGCCATCAGCGATTCTATGCGATTCAATTTATCTATCTCAGCCACCCACTCCAGCAAAGCAGGGGCCTCGGACGACCTCCAATGTCGAGGTATAACCGCCCTGGCTGCCAGCAGACAGAAACGCAGAATCCCCTTTCGCACGGAGGACACAGATGAGGGTATCAGGGACAATAAAGCCAACTGGGGGGTCGGTACATGGCCTACCCCAGACATCAGACGGAAGGCCTCAAAGACCGAGCACCAAAAAGGCTGGAGGAGACCGCAAGACCACCAAATGTGGAGCATGGAGCCCCTCTCGCTCCCACATCTCCAACAAGTGTCCGGAATTCCGGGGTCAATTCTGTCGAGGATGGTCGGGCATCGATACCATTATGTCAGAATCTTGTAGTTACGTTCCTGAGCAGAGCAGGAGACTGACATCTTATGAGTGAGCATGAAATTTTCTGACAATCCAGATCAGAGAATGTGGTCTGCAGGTCTTCCTCCCGAGCCCTCAGATAGCCGAGGGAGCCAGAATCCCGACCTGTCAGGAGCAGGGCATACAACAGGGATACCGTGTGAGCAGGGCCCTCTGCTGAGAGCATTAGGGTCTCAAATGGTGTCAGAGCCCCCATGGGAGTCCTAGAAAGGAAATCCCATAATTGAACAAATTCTAACCAGGGGAGCACGACTCCACCTGCCTGATCTTGGAGCCCCTCCACGCCAGAGAGCCCCGCAAGCCCAGTCACAACCCGTCCTAAACATACCCGGTCCCGTGCCGACCAACACAGAAAGGTCGCTCTAGTTAGTGCAGGAGGGAATGCAGGATTGGCGAACAAAGGATAGCAGTCAACTGTAGTTTTCGGTTAATGATATCCCAATGTCGCATAACAGTCAGGGTGAGTGGTGATAGTCGTGTCATGGGGTCGGGAGGTTTTGTCCAGCCAGGGCAACTGGTAAAGGGGCGTGGGGGAAAGCATATCTTCCAGAGCCACCCATTGTTTATGGACTGTGTTGAACCTCCAGTCCACCAATCTGGAGAGCAAGACCTCGTGGTAATATTTCTTAAAGTCAGGAGCCCCGCCCCTCCCCTACTCTTTGGTCGTGTCAAAACCGTGAACCTATTCCGAGGTCTCTTAGCTCCCCAAACAAAGGCGTTAATGGTCGATTGAAAGCGTTGGAAAAAGCTATCCGGGACGTCTATCGGGGGTGGTTTGAAAAAGATGTAAATACCGGGGTAGCACATCCATTTTAATGACGCTCATGCGCCCAAACCAGTTCATATATGTCTTTCAGTTCATATATGTCTTTCAGGTCTGCTGAGAGCAAGACCCCCAAGTACTTCAGTGCAGAAGGCTTCCATTTGAAGGAAAAGACTCCCGGAGCTGCGCTACCAAGGCACCAGGCAGGGAGATGTTAAGCGCCTCCGTCTTAGCATAGTTAACCTTGAAATTTGAGACCTCTCCAAACCTCCGAAATTCCCTGATGAGCACTGGGAAGGCTATTAGCGGGTTGGTAACATAAAGAAGCAGGTCATCTGTGTACAATGAGAGTTTGAATTCATGCTGTCCGATCCGCACACCCTCAATATCGGGGGAGGCGTGGAGTGCCACCGCCAAGTGCTCCATGGCAATAACATAGAGGAGAGGGGACAAAGGGCAGCCCTGCCTGGTGCCATTACGTATCGAGAAGGGAGTCGAGAGAACACCATTTATTTTAAGGCGAGCCGTCGGGCCACTGTACAGAGCGAGGATCTTTCCCAACAAACCAGTCCCCAGCCCCAGTTGTTCTAGAGAAGCCCGGAGAAAAGGCCAACCCAGGTGGCCGAACGCCTTCTCTGCGTCAATGGATAGCAAGCAGGCCGGGACCCTACCTGAGCGCATATAGGAGGTAAGGAGCAAGGTCTTAACCGTATTGTCCCTGGCCTCTCTGTGCTGCACAAAGCCAACTTGGTCATTGTGTATAGCCTTCATGAGGGCCGGTCCCAGCCTGCTCGCTATGATCTTGGCAAAAATCTTCACGTCAGCATTAATGAGGGATATGGGTCTGTAGCTGGTACACAGTCCGGGGTCCCTATGTGGCTTAGGGATTACCACTATTGTGGCCAGTAGCGTCTGAGGGGCAAAGGGGCAGGTCGCCGAGATGGAATTAAACAATTTAGTTAGGAAAAGTGACAGTGAGTCTATGAATAGCTTATAAAAATGCGCTGGAAAGCCATCCGGTCCAGGGCTCTTGCCATTCGCCATAGATTTAATAGTGTCAGAGATCTCTATCTCCGTCAAGGGACTCTCCAACGCCTCCGCCTCGACCTCCGTCAAAGGAGGAAGCGGTGTCTCCCGAACATACTCCTCCACTCTCGCCCGAAACTCCCCATCGGGCATGTCCACTAGAGGACCTCTAAGATTATATAGGGAGTCATAATAGTGTCGAAAGGAGTCTACTATCTCCTCGGGGGAGTGAGTCACAACACCGGAGCTTAATTTTATGTTAGGGATGTACATGGCAGGGGCCCGTGGGTGTAGGAATCTCGCAACTGCCCTCCCTGGCTTGTCAGAATATTCATATAAGTAGCGGCGGAAACGATCTCTCTGCCCCGCCAACTTAGTGTCAAGCAACCCAGTCAGGTCTGTTCTGGCCTGTAGAAGGTCGGCCATCACCTGTACGTCTCTCGTTTGTTTATGAGCAGTCTCTAGGGTTTGGATCCCGGTCAACAGTCCGGCAATAGCATCAGTTCTGAGTTTTTTCAGGCGGGCTCCTTGTTGAATAAGCACTCCCCTAATAACACTCTTCAACGCCTCCCACTGATAGGGAAGAGCCATAGGGTCGGTGCTATGTATGTTAAAAAGGTCTGAGATCGCTGTCCGTACCGCCTCCAGACAAGAAGGTTCTCTCAGTAGGCCCGGATTCAAAGACCAGGTCCATTCTTTCCTGGTCATGCCCGGAAGTCGGAGGGACAGCATCACCGGAGCATGATCCGACCAGACCGACACCTCAATGGTCACCCGTGGTTCCCAGGACAGGAGTCCATGACTCACCAGAAAGTAATCGATCCGGCTATAAGAATTGTGGACTGTAGAGAAATAGGTATAGTCTCTATCTAAAGGGTGCATAACGCGCCACACGTCCACCATCTGCAAAGACACCAGCATGCGCTTCAGGCCCTCCAGCTGTGAGGGAGGCACCGCCGACCCACCCGAGGAGGAATCAAGGGCGCGGTCTAACACCATGTTGAAATCCTGACCCGCCTTCACGTACCCCTCTGCAAATGCCGAGAGTACGCGAAGATATTGCTTACAGGTTCGGGCCTGGTCCCTGTTAAGAAGGTAGAGATTGGCCACTGTGAGAGTATCGTCGTCAATTTTGAGCTTAATAAACAGGTACCTGCCGTTCGGGTCAACCTCCGAGGCCAGCACCTGAGCCCGCAGGGATTTGTGAAGAGCAATGCTGACACCTCTGGACTTGGACTCTGGGTTGGTGGCATGAAACCATTGTGAATAATACCTAGAATTTAGGGCGGGGATCTTACCCGATCGAAAATGTGTATCCGTGATTTTAAAGTGCATGAATTTCGCCGCGGCAGGTCCAGTGAGCGTCAACTGTAAGGGTGGGATTCATATTTTTAACAGGTTCCCGCCTGTCCTTACCACTAGAGGTGGTTGAGGGTCCGGTGGGTCCTTCATGTGAGCCCTTGTGGCCAGTGTGCCCCTGGCTGGCCCCCTGCACTGCTGCCGGTGCCCCTGTGGCACGTCTGTGGCCACTGGCCCCTATGTCCTACCCCAGGTGCCCCCTGTTCTTACCTCAATAAGGCAGGTCGGCAGGTCCCAGCAGGTTGCACTGAGCTGGGAGCCCCCCTCTTCCTAACTGGCAGCCAGCCCAGCCCAGAGCACAACAATTAATTCTCCAGAGTCTGACTCTGCTGACCTGGCACTGGGCGGGACTCCAGCGGCGACGGCTCTCTGTGAGCTACGGTACTGTGTGTATGAGTGTGTGAGAGCCGTGCCGCTGCACAGCGAGAGTGAGCAGACACGTCGGGTATGTCTGCACTTCCTCCTCTGCCCTGACAGCGCGATTCAGGGATCTATGCAGGGGTGGCGACGTCTGAGCTACTGTGCGAGAGCCGTGCCGAGCAGACACGCTGACGCCAGGCATGTCTGCACTTTCTCCTCTGACTTTATCAGTGCTTTTTTTGTAAAAAAAATATTTCCTGGAACGCCTCTCAGAGCCGAGGTGTGGGGGGGGGGTGAAAGGGGGGCCTGGGGGCGGGGTCTGGAGGCGGGCTGCCGTCAGGGGTCGGGCAAGATTAATATATTTCATATATTAATATGTTTGCTCCGAATGTTGCATCCGGTCTTATTTTCAGGGGGTAGGCATACACTTACAGGGGCATACACTCACAGTACGGTGGCTCAGTGGTTAGCACTGTATATGGTGGCTCAGTGGTTAGCACTGTATATGGTAGCTCAGTGGTTAGCACTGTATATGGTGGCTCAGTGGTTAGCACTGTATACGGTGGCTCAGTGGTTAGCACTGTATGGTGGCTCAGTTGTTAGCACTGTATATGGTGGCTCAGTGGTTAGCACTGTATATGGTGGCTCATTGGTTAGCACTGTATGGTGGCTCAGTGGTTAGCACTGTATACGTGGCTCAGTGGTTAGCACTGTATACGGTGGCTCAGTGGTTAGCACTATATACGGTGGCTCAGTGGTTAGTACTGTATACGGTGGCTCAGTGGTTAGCACTGTATATGGTGGCTCAGTGGTTAGCACTGTATGGTGGCTCAGTGGTTAGCACTGTATGGTGGCTCAGTGGTTAGCAATGTATATGGTGGCTCAGTGGTTAGCACTGTATATGGTGGCTCAGTGGTTAGCACTGTATGGTGGCTCAGTGGTTAGCACTGTATACGGTGGCTCAGTGGTTAGCACTGTATATGGTAGCTCAGTGGTTAGCACTGTATGATGGCTCAGTGGTTAGCACTGTATATGGTGGCTCAGTGGTTAGCACTGTATGGTGGCTCAGTGGTTAGCACTGTATACGGTGGCTCAGTGGTTAGCACTGTATATGGTAGCTCAGTGGTTAGCACTGTATGATGGCTCAGTGGTTAGCACTGTATATGGTGGCTCAGTGGTTAGCTCTGTATATGGTGGCTCAGTGGTTATCACTGTATACGGTGGCTCTGTGGTTAGCACTGTATACGGTGGCTCAGTGGTTAGCACTGTATACGGTGGCTCAGTGGTTAGCACTGTATACGGTGGCTCAGTGGTTAGCACTGTATATGGTGGCTCAGTGGTTAGCACTGTATGGTGGCTCAGTGGTTAGCACTGTATACGGTGTCTCAGTGGTTAGCATTGTATGGTGTCTCAGTGGTTAGCATTGTACGGTGTCTCAGTGGTTAGCATTGTACGGTGGCTCAGTGGTTAGCATTTTCGCTGCCGTGCTATGGGGTTCATAGTGTAATATAAGTGCAAAAAAACTTTATTCGTAATATTATGTCACAATAACAGGATCTGAGGATCTTCTATTTCGAGGTCAGGGGCTCTCTGATGCCATGTTGCAGTCTGTCTCGCTGTCGTCCTCTTTTGACACTGCAGTGCGGTGGACAAGAGAGCATTAACTGGTTAATAACAAGAAGTATGGAGTGTGTACTAACTGAGCCATAAATCCTCCCCATACCAGTAGGATTACTATATGGATATTAGTATTAGGGTATGGACACACTGGTGTGAAACTCGGATGAGTGCAATGTGTGATTTTCTCGCATTGCAATCAATCTCTGAGAGCACAATGACGAGTGTCGGACGCTTTTTTCTCATCCAGATTCAGGATGAGAAAAAAGTTGCTACATGCTGCGACAGTATGTGATTCCCGTGTGAGACTCGCCAGTGCAAGTCTATGTGTCTGACAAAAACACGGACCGCACACTGACAGCACATGGACCATCCGAGAGGCATCTGTTTTTTTCACGGATACATTCTCATTCTGCAGCTGAGAACACTGTAACATGTTCCTGTAAATGATTATACAGTAATAGCTGCTGAGGAAAAACACGGATTGCACATCGATGTGATCTGAGAGAAATGTTGGCCACTCGCACAGCAGTTGCCAAACGGACCAAATAACGGGTGTCACTCATCCGACTCTCCTGGATGAGAAACAAACCGATTTTAAGGTGGCGGGAGACAGTGTACCACCAAGTCCCCAGCTCCGTGCTGTGCACAGTGTACCACCATGTCCTCAGTTCTGTGCACAGACAGTGTACCACCATGTCCTCAACTCCGTGCTGTGCACCACCATGTTCTCTGCCCACACTCCACCATGTCCTCTGCACCCCCTCCATGTCCTCTGCACACCCTCCCTCCATGTCCTCTGCACACACCCCTCCATGTCCTCTGCCCACACCCCTCCATGTCCTCTGCCCACCCCCCATGTCCTCTGCACCCCCTTCCATGTCCTCTGCACCCCCTTCCATGTCCTCTGCACCCCCTCCATGTCCTCTGCACACCCCCTCCATGTCCTCTGCACACCACCCCCCCATGTCCTCTGCACCCCCCCCCATGTCCTCTGCACACCCCTCCACGTGTTCTGCACACACCCCATGTCCTCTGCACACCCCTCAATGTCCTCTGCACCCCCCCACATCCTCTGCACACCCTTCACGTCCTCTGCACACTCCCCACGTCCTCTGCACACCCCCTACGTCCTCTGCACACCCCCCTCCACATCCTCTGCAAACACCCCATGTCCTCTGCACACCCCTCACGTCCTCTGCACACCCCTCACGTCCTCTGCACACCCTCCACATGCTCTGCACACCCCCCACGTCCTCTGCACACCCCCTTGTCCTCTGCAACCCCCCCACGTCCTCTGCACACCCCCCTCGTCCTCTGCACACCCCTCCATGTCCTCTGCACACCCCCCTCGTCCTCTGCACACCCCCATCATCCTCTGCACACCCCCCTCATCATCTGCTCACCCCTCCATGTCCTCTGCACACCCCCCTCATCCTCTGCACACCCCCATAGTCCTCTGCATACACCCCTCGTCCTCTGCACACACCCATGTCCTCTGCACACCCCTCCATGTCCTCTGCACACCCCCCTCATCCTCTGCACACCCCCACGTCCTCTGCACATCCCCCTCGTCCTCTGCACACCCCCCTCATCCTCTGCACACCCCCCTCGTCCTCTGCACATTCCCCTCGTCCTCTGCACACCCCCATGTCCTCTGCACACCCCCCTCGTCCTCTGCACACCCCCCTCGTCCTCTGCACACATCCCCATGTACCTTGTAAGGTCAGTCCCAGTTCCTCCTAATCCAGCAATTCTTCTTCCCGGGCAAAATGTAGCTCCGCCCACATGTGCGTGACATCATGACAGGTCCTGTTCCACCCGGCATCTGTCCCCGCCCGCGTGCTATGATCCTGCCGCTCACCGACCTCAGCCAGCGTCATGCACCATCAGTGCAGCACCACTGCTAGTGAGGTAAGGGGGAGGGCGCGATGAC